>MU123818.1:0-96235 GCA_014904935.1 Melanogaster broomeanus | reverse complement strand
CATTGCCAATATATGTCGAGCCGTCCTGTAGTTGTAACATGTCCCCAACTTATCATGACACATACTATTACAGCTGTGATCAAATATAATGATATTTCAAGTTTTTTTTTTGCGTCATCGCGTCTGTTCCTAATCCGGAATACCGCATTAGGCTACCATACGCTACGATACAGTACTCCAAAGTCTTTGACTCTTCGTTGTCCCAGCTTCAACTGGATGAGCGATACCCTGTCGGAAACCATCCGCTCTTCCCAGGAAAGCGCATATATGCTGCCAAATAAAAGGATTTCTGCCCATGTTAGCTCGTTTTTGCTTGTTTCATCAATGAAGACAAGTTGAGATCCGTCGGGAGAAAGCTCTGTGGCTATCATGTGCCTCCATTGGTCACGGCGCTGTTCGTCCCTCTCGATTGCAAGCTCATGGAGCATTTTTCGTGTCAGGCCAACCTCCCGGAGGTTGTGAGATAGAGTAGCCGATGTAATTTGGATGTCATGAACAAGGGCCAGCCAGGTAACTACCTCATCAAGGTAGAGGTCTGATTCTTCTTCAAAAAGCCCCTCGCAGGCTGTCAAAAGGGCCCGTGAAAGTATCCGGGTTGGTCCTCGAAGTGGAGAGGGTGGTCGAGCAACTTTACCAAGCTCATTGAAGATGCCCTCCCAGCGGTACAAACTCGAACGTGAAACACCAAGGGCAAAGCAGATATCGTCTACCATCCAGCCAATTTCCCAGAGATGGAGTGCACATTCTTTGATGTCGTTGCTGATATGGCGGTTCCCCATCATTATGCAGTGGTGGTGAGTTATCTGGCGAGTTATTGAAGGCATGAACCATACGATTATCGATTTCAAGCACTGTTCCAAATTAGGAACAGACGTGACGACGCGAAAAAAAAAAACCCGAAATGTCATTATATTTGATCACAGCTGTAAATCAAAGCTATCATGATTCGTGAGATCCAGCAGGTATTGGAAATGATTCAGATTTTGGCAAGTACAGTACAAATGATATCTATCAAATACTAGTACTACACCCATTCGCCACTTGTCACAAGCATCGCCAAATACTAATGAGAATCCTGTATGCTCGATATGAATTCGAAGGATGTTGAACAATTCTAGCACGCGACGACAGTCGTAAAAGTGAAAAATTGTGTTCACTGCGGAAAGGAAATACAGTGAAAATCAGTGTTTCAGCCACTCTGTGACAAAATTCAGTGGCGCTCCCACTGAAAATCGGACCAATTAATTTCAGTGTGACACTGAATTTTGCTTATTCAGTGTTGACACGTATTGACACGAGTTAGCGTCAGTGCAGGGAGCACTGAAAACTGTTCATAGGCAGACACACTGAAAACAATTGCTACTAAAAATCAGTGTCACCTCAATTTTTATTTGCTAGGGACCTATGAATGTGCATTCATAGTGTAGACTCTTAGAAATGTGTGTGTGCTTCAACAGCCCTTATGAGACTCGTCTTCTCATTTCACTTTGGCTTTCACCAAAAATGAAAAGTACCTGCACGTGACGGAGGTGCGTAATCTTATCAGCGTGTCGTTACTTTAAACTCCGACAAATCACTTCTTATGCTTGTACCACCACCATCTCCCTTATCCGCTCGGCCCGCTCCTCACAAAACTATCTGTTTCCCTCGCACCATTTATATCTGTTTGACATGACCTCCCATGTCTTTGTCAGCCATTTTTATTTATCCATCTGCCCGAAATTTCGATGAAGTTGAGATATCATGTAAGTGGATTATGTAATCGACCTTATTGAACTCCGCATGCTTACTGCATCAATCGAGCGACAACAGCACGTCAAGTGAAGGTGATAACTATAACGCCAAACCTGGCTCAGAACTCTACGGCCGCACTGACATACGTTTCTCCAAACGGATATCAACCCAAGCTGTTATGCCACCTCTACTAACTCCTCGTTGCTCGTCTGCTTCCCTACCTCTCTCCCCCGTCCTGGCCCACCGTATTCGGTGTCTCCGGGTACAGCAGTGCCAGGACCATCACCCAGCCCTCCGGAGGGACCTCTGGTGGTCCGATGCTGCCCAAGGTGACGCCTGAGAGTCTGGCGGGCGGGGTGCGCCGGTGTGGCCCTACTCACTGACGGATCACATTCACGAGCGGGAGGCCGCATGGCACCTGTCCCAACTCCTTCCCACACCGACTTCCACCTCCTCGGGGCACGTCTTCACGCCGAAGGTGCAGCTCGTGTTCATACCGACCATCGGCCCGTTCACGCTCTCGTTCCTGCTCTCACGTCCTATGTCTCCAGCTGCTGACTCTGTGGTGACTCCTCCAATGACGGACCCGATCCCCCTCGCGATTCTCCAACTTTCCAACAATCCTGTCGACTTCCCTGACGTTTGTATCCCTGCTGAAGACTCCCAGTGACCTATATCATGATGTTGTATTCTACTCTACTGTCGCCACAGTCCACTAGTTCAGATTCACCTAGTAATGTAATGGTATTCGATGCCTCAAAGCCTGAAAATGAGTGCCCTGACCATACAAATTTGGTGTTATGAACACTGAAAAATGTCACATTCAGGTCCCGAAACACTGAATATTCAGTAGCACGAACACTGAATTCAGCAATGTATTTCGTGAGATCACTGGAATTCAGTGTCATCGACACTGGTTTTTGGGTGGTGGGAACACTGAATTCCACTGTATTCACTTCCCGCAGTGTGTTGCTTATCGCCACCCTTGTCGTCAAATGGCCTCAAGGCACAGGTAGTATATCGACCAGTTTCGCAAATTCGCAGTACGGCCGAGGAGTCCTGTTAGGTCCTAGTTATCGCCACCACCACGAAAGGATCCCATTCGCCATAACCCATGGGATGCTCTGTGACAGGACCTTCCATCATGGCCAAACCTCGTGGTTGTCCAGTTTATTACTTTTGCCCATATCGTGTGTCCAAGTCCAGCTGCCTCAAGTCGTGGAGTGAAGGAAAGAAGTATGAGAACGCAAGATCCGTACCACTTGCCTATTAAAGTAGGCGATTCAAGTTTAGGGTGGGCACAATCCATACTTGACTCGAGAAATTCACCAAAAATGCTACGTTTACGCATCTTCAACACGCTTCAATATATATTTTTCTGTCTTTGTCAGCGTAGTCAGTTCAATGCTTCGTGCACGCCTGCGACGTGCCGCAACAGCACCAAAGCAGCCCAACTGCGCTTCAAAGCGTCAACGTTCAACATTTAACCGTGCCTGAAACTGCACACCCACTCCTGAAATGGCTCCCTGGCCCGAAACGCCTCACCAGTGCCTCGGAATGCCTCACTCCAAACAGACTCTGTCGCCTCAAAAGTGGACCCGGCGTGTCAAAAACGGACCCAGCACCTCACAAATAGACTGATTGCCTCAAAAAATGGACCCGTCATCTCAAAACTGACCCTGTCGCCTCACAAACGGACCCATCATCTCAAAAGCGGACCCAGCATGTCGAGGACAGGCCCACCGCCTTAAAATTGGACCCATCACCTCAATTTGGACCCACTGCCTCAAAAACATACCCGTTGCCTCAAGAGCAACCCCACCGTCTCAAAAGTGGGGGAACAAGATAGTGAGGTGACGAGCGGCAGCATGAGAGCACACAGCGAGGGTGCAGCACCGGACGTGCAGGGAGGTGCCCAGAGGCGTGCAAACAGCACGCGCACAGGCCAACGGCACGACGCGAGTGCGCACGGCGAAGGACGCTGCACGCGAGCAGAATGGCCCAGCAGCATGCACGAATGGAACGGCAGCACACGAGTCCCAGAGGGAATCATCGAAGGCCCAGGTGGACGCACTGACTCCACCATGCCAGACAGCCCCTTGAGCATGCCGCTCGAGGGGGAGCGAGGCCATCAGCCATCGAGCGGCTACGCTGACGACGGGACCATCGCACGAGTGCACCAAGCACAGCTGGAGGCCCAGCAAGGGTACCTAGAGGCCAAGGAAACCCGTCAGGACAAGGTAGCAGCACAATCACCCCGCGACTGCATACACATGCCGCACGATGCAAATGACGGGGGCGGCACACACCGAGGGCCACGACAGGCGCAGTGCAAGGGGGAGCAATCCCCAATGGTGCCAATCGAGCGGGAGGACGACGGAATGCCCGTACAGCAATGCCGCAAGGACAGGCGGCGAAAGCAACGCACCAGGAGGCTGCAGAATAGGCCGGAGCAGCTGTGGCACCGACAAGTACATGCGTTGCGGACGAGATGGTGGAGCGAGCGGTGACGATGGCGCAACGAGCAACGCTGGCCGCGAGTCTCGAGGACTGGCGCCGAGGATGCTGGCTGAAGATGAGCCAAGTCAGCACAAGAACCACGAGCCGGACAATGAGAAACGCACCTGAACCATCCACGCCGCCTATGAACCGCCCGAAACGCCCTACCACACCCGCCAATCCACCACGTCGTCACGGACAACTTTGAAGACGCGACCTACAAGAGTCTATCGAGCACCCGCATACAAGGAGATAACCACCCGCGCAGGATATGGTCATCAGGACTGTACCAGGCCAGTCGGGCCCATTGGATGCATCAGGTATGCACCAGAAATACCGGGGAGCGTCCCAGGACCCAGGCTATCCAGGACCAAAGCCGAAGGATAGCGAGCGCAATATACGATGACCGCGCGCCCCCATCGCCAGGAAATGCGAGACACACCGCGACTTACCATATCGGGTAACCGCGCGGACGCAGCACTTCGAACCACGCCGCATGCAGTCCTCATGGACACAAGATATTCATCTGTAGTGGACTATCTATTTTCTAATAGGTATTTCTTTCATTGTTTATATCTTTTCTTTCGTTATTCCAAACCCCATACGTTTGAGGGGAGTGTTGTAATATTCAAACGTAGTGTGTTCACGACAGCTTACCTAATCACGTGTCCAGACACGCGTTAGTGTGCACCTCAGTACTCCTGTAGTACTGTATTCTACAGGTACCTACCTTCTATTACGGGCCTTTTACAATAGGCACTGTAAACTGTCAATCCCGGTGAACTGTACAGTGCTGTACAGCCAACCAGGAATAATATTGTTGTTGTTGAAGTGCTAGGCTATATTATTGCGAGAGTATGATAATGTTATGCAAGGGTCTGCCCATTTGTTGCCTCAATTCGCCGCCGGGAAATGAGTATATTCCCCTACCAATGAATGCCTTCGAATGGCATGGTCTTACAATGGCATATCTAAAATCTAAAATTTTGCTTGTTCATGCCAATCGAGTATATTTCGGGTGCATTCCCTTATAATTGTTTGTATAGCCATCTCGTACGAAAGGAATATTATATTAATTGCCAACAAATAACTGGTCTTACCACGCTATCATACTTCTCGTGATGACGCGCCACCCTGGAGAACTCGTGATACACTGTTGGGAGGGTAACTGCAAAGGAAGAGGCGTTCAACATAGGAACCTGATTCAAGCGGGAACTGGACTATTCTTCATAAGAGAGGAACGACTATCTTCCTCTCTGTTGGTCTGGTTTGGGGAGACTAGACGACACCGCGGCCCAAGCACCAGCAGTGATGGTCGGCGATGGCCGTCGAAGCCTTGAAGAGCCTTGAAGCATCCTGCATCCCAAACCTTCCCGATCTCAAAGTCCGCAATGCAGAGAAGCAGAGCAGTCGTTCTATAAGTCACCAATTCTTCGAATAAGCTGTTGACGTGTAATTTAGATCTTCTACCGCACGAAACCAGCATAGCCATCTATTCTACAACGTGACGCGCTTCCTCGATCGACCTAGAACAAGATGTGGGTCCTGCTAGCTCAGCATCACCATACGGAACGACAACAGAGCAGATCAGACGAGATTACATTTCAGCTTTGCACAATGTGATCGATGACAGCAATAGGGTCATCTTACTTGTGGTCCTAGTTCTGGGTGCCCGTGACGCGGGTGTCGAAGTTAGTTAGTGCAAGTGGAGGATCGAAGCGCGAAAGTGGAAAGATGTCGATTTCATCCTGAACGAAGGAGGTACCACTCGTCCTTCATGCTCCTTTGAGCTCCATCCCAGTTCCCACCTAGACTCCGAGGGAGGATGCGCAGCGTCAGCCGTCCAGAGACACAACGTGGCAACCACCGCTTCAGTACCTGTTTACCTTCTGAAGGTCCACAAGGTTATCACAACCGTGAGTGTGCACAGAAAGGTGTTGAAGTGAACTACCAACCGGGCGCCACCCGACGAGCAGCGACTACGCTCTAGAAGAATGTAGGGCAACACGAGCTGGAAAATATGATTATGCCAGCGATATAGACCTGCATTTCAGGATGTCTTATAGTATGAGCATTATGATCGTACTGACGTGTACTTGGCTTAGTAGTTCGAGGTTGCATCACGCACCACCCTGGGGAACCTCTGCACCCCCCTGAGAGGAGAGGCGTTCAACAAAGGAACCTGATTCAAGCGGGAACTGGACTGTGCAAATGGACATATCCGAATCTATATAATACGTGGAGTGAATGTAGCTGATACGTATCCTACAAATGTACAATGTTCGATGCAAGACGGCCACTCCATGTAGGCCCACACGAACCTCATGAGTCATAGGTAACACTCCACGATCTCGTAGCACATCCAATGACAACACCGATAAAGACATCCACCACGTCTTACCGAATCGGCATCCCCGTCTGTTGCAGTCCGGTTACCTCTCCGCTGTCTGTTACGCAGCTTCGCAACGACCTGCGCGCTCGATCAGAACAGCGGAACACGAACAGACGTGAACTAAGAGCTGGACATACCTTCCTTGCTTTGGCCGCTGCCCCTCGCGTGCGCTTGTGTTTCGGTCCGCCTGCAGGATTGGGTTGTGTTGGTTCATCACCAGCATCGGGTTTCTTGGCTGCAGACGACGGTCCTGCTTCGTTGGAAGTATTCTGCTGGCCTGCGTCTTGCTGTCCTTGCTGTCCTTGCGTCTTGTTCTGCGACGTTGATGCACCGGTCGTGCGACCTTGCCGCTTTTTCTTCCTCGGCTTTCCGTCTGGGACGACCATCCAGAACTGCGCATTCCGTCAGAACGGCGAACCTGCACCGACATGGGCTGAGAGTATGACGTACCTTCTTTGCTTTCGCCTCTGCAATTTGTGTCACCTTGGGTGTCGGTTCCCTTGCAGCATCACGCTCTGTCATGTCAATGCCAGCGTCGTATCGTGATCCGCGATGGCGCGAGAACTTGAATCTATCTAAGAAGCGCGTAGACGATGGTCCTGCATTGGACCCTCTGGTGCGCGACGTCATTGGAAGCTGATAACATTGATCAACCCACCGAACTAACGCGTGGAGTCCAGAAGGATCACTCACATTTAACCAATCATCGGCATTATTCCTTGCAGTCTCTTCGATGCGCTCCATGGGACGGGGAATGGCCGGAAGCTGGCAGTTCGAGTTAGTCTCCTGCTGTTGGTTTGGAAAAGACCGAAAAAGCGACGTACATCGAGAAGTGATGATTTTGCTCCATCAGCTGCCTGAACATACCACAATGAGTTTGCGAATTGACTCTCATGGGCCGAAATGCAAGCACTTACCTCCTCCCGGAGAAGATCTTCAAACTCAGGAACGTCCCACAGGTAAACCAAGCTATCATCGCATGCGCTGGCAATTTGTTTGTCGTTCGGCGAAAATGTAACGTGATTAACGTCGTCCTCGTGCGTGAAGGTGGCTAGCTGTTCCCAGGTTGCAATATTCCATAGTTTAATGGTGTTGTCGCTGGAAGCACTAGCAAGTATCTTGTCGTCGTTCGAGATAGCCAAAGCCCAGATCCATGCGTTGTGTGCTTGCAAGGCTCCCCGACTGGTTCACCTGTCTCCGCATTCGAGCGGCGTATCGTCCCATCCCTCGATCCGGAAATGAGCACTTCATCACGCGCAGCGCACAACACAGACCATACCATTCCTTCATGTACTCTCACATGTTCCACAGGTTCCTCTCCAGTATCCCACTTCCAGACGCGAACAAGGCACCATTTGATCCTATCGCCAATTTCAAACCATCCCGAGAGAACTTGACGAAATTAACCTCGTCGTCACACTTGATTGAGCCTTGGACTATCTCTCGCATGTCCAAATCCCATATTTTAACCGTGTGATCATCGGAACCACTGGCAAGATAGCGACCGTTAGGAGAGATGTCGATGGATCTGACAGCCTTGGAATGCCCTTGCAAAGGTTCACCTTCCGGCTTCCGTTCCTCGAGATCCCAGATCCTAATCGACTGGTCTTGACCCGCGCTGGCTATCCTCTTGCCACCTGCAAGCATCACAATGGAATACACCAGTCCGTCATGGCCTCTCATCGCATCCCCCACCTCTTCACCAGACTCCATGTCCCAAACCCGGATGGTGCCATCCCTGGAGGCACTCACGATTTGTCCAGCGTCGGGAATGAACAAGACGGACCACACCCAGCGCTCGTGCCCGGCGAATGTCCTCGCAGCAGATGGGCGGAACTCTTTTGCTTTGTTTTCGTCGGGATGCGGAGAGGAAGTTGAGTGGTTCGAACGAGCCGAAAGAGGTAAGGGACTTCGGGGACGCGAAGGCGATGGAATATGCAATGGAGCCACACTCGACGGAATGGGGGAGTGAGACATGGTGAAGCTGATGAGCGAGCGATTCCGGAGAGGCTGACGATTCTGGAGAGGATGAATTGTCAGTGGAATGAGAAATGAGGATGTCAGAAGCGAGATTGAATCCCAAAGTATGACTTCGTCAATGTTCTGGCAACTCCCGCAAGGAAGTCTGGATTGCTACGAACGAGAGTGTACTGCGACACTTCGCTATGGAAGTTTTCGAACGAGTTGTATATCGGTATTGCAAAGGTAGACGGTCAACTGTAGGTTCAGCTAGGGCGCTGAAGGTGCATTCATACTGGGCGTCTAATAGTAGGGGTCAGAGTGAGCGATTTTGGTGCGATTCTGGGCACGATGCAAAGTTAGATTCTAACGACAGAATCGTGTGAAAATCACCAACCACCTTGACTACCCCGATCCCAACTCGGATTCTGAGACGATTCACCGCAGACATGATAAGTACTTCGAGCAACTTAAAATATACTTTGTTTTATCTCCTTTTGAGTTATACTGCTGCTCCAAATGCCTCGACGAACACAAAGGCAAGCCAAAGTCCAAAAATCTGATCACCTTTGCCTTACAGGTCAAAAACATGCGGGCAAAACATCGTTTACGCTGTCGGAAGTAGCTCCAAGAGCACACTGGTGACGAGAACTTGCTGGCAGCTCTTTAATCATTCTCAACAGTCGCTCTCAGCCTTGTGCTGATTTTTCGTGCAGGCTTTGCACTAATTTAAGGCATCCCATTCCGCACATCCCGTGATGAAAGATGACTCTGCTCCTTGTACGGTTTCTCTACTATCGCTTGATCATCAGATGATAACTTCCAGTGTGACTATGACCACAGTATCTGCTTATAAAATTCGAGAGAATACAACATCGCTCTTATTGGCGGTCGCTCGACACCCGAGACACCCTCCGCCGCCCCCATCCCACGACCAGCACCGCCGAAGCAAAAAGAGCCTCAGACAGAAGAGAGCACCATCTCCGCTATTGTTGCAGAACTAGACCGCGTACGTGGCGTCCGGACAACTCTCCTTCCGGATGTGGACGCCTTCCTCCATGCGCTGTCACATACCCCGACGCCTGCGTCAGACGCCGTGCCAACACCTGATAGTACTACATCCTTGACCTCAGATTTGCCGTCATTGCCCCGGCCCATGCCTGTTGATCATACCCGGCTTTCTGAGCTTCTTCTGCAGTCTCTCCTTCGCCTTGATACGCTCCACATCTCGGGAGTTGATTGGCCCGGGCGCGGCAGCAGCGCAAAGCGGCGGTTCGAGAGGTCCAAGGAGTGCTAGACCAACTGGATGGGGTCTGCTGCCCGGTGACGTGGAGTGGTACTGTCCCATTCATGAATCATAGATGTGACGTGGACTGTGCATCTTGCTACTTGATTCCCTGCTACTTATAGCCTGGATGTCATCCAACATCCCACCCTACTATGTAGTCTCAATATACGTAGGTTCGCAAGAAATAATGATTGCCTGGAACACAAAAGGCGGTGCGATAGGTGCGATAGGTGCGAAGAGGACGAGCTGGTGGTAGCTTGGAGTCTAGAGAACGTGAAGCACCTCCAGGCTTGCCCAGGTCTGCCCCAGCATCATTCTTTCTTTGAGTTTGACCATTGGAGGCATGATTTGGTAGTAGCATAGATATGATCTTGTCTTTGACTCGGTGTCAGTGATATTTTCGTATTTTCTTTATTTTGCGTTTGCGATAAAAAAAATAAGTGCTACTCTTGAATCGCGATGCAGAATCGCGAGAAGCGCCTCCAAAGGCGATTCAACGATTCAGTGCGATCCAGGGTTTCACACGATTCTGGCCATCCATAATCGTACTTTGCGTCGTGTCCAGAATCGCACCAAAATCGCTCACTCTGACCCCCACTAACCTCCTTGCGGCGTTTCAACCCACGAGGCATCCCCTTCAGTGATCTCTCCATCACGATACGCAATACATCACTCGACTTCTCGTTGCACCGTCCTGGCGACGCTGGAGCACAGCACTAGCACAGCGTGGAAGTTGACACTACCGTGCAGGCAGAAGAGTATCAACACTGCAAATTATTGTTGGCCCTATGGAGCATTATAAGCCAAACTCCAAGACGAGAGAGCAGATCCAACGATATTACGCTCGGTCATTGCACAAAGCGATCGATGAAACCGATATTGTCATCCTATTTTTGGACACCCAGTGGCCAGCCGAAGTCGATTGGTGGAAGACGAGGTTCAAGTTGGAGATGCGACAGGAAAGAAAAAAGCTCGCTGTCCTTCCGGCCAAACCAGTATGACTTGTTTCACTGTCGTTGTGGTCTCACTTCTTGCTACTATGCGCCTCATGCGCACAGCGAACCCAACGTCACGAGGCATAGTATGTTGCAATATTAGTGCCACTTTCGCCAACACATTCCCTCTCTTTGCACCCTGTTCACCGTCATCCAATTTGTCTTCGGGCGCCACCGCTCCAGTACTTGCTCGCCTCTTGAGACAACCCCGTTGGTGTTTATTCTAGTGCGACATCACCAGCCTAACAAACGAATCACAGATCCGACGGCACTCTCTTGGTTTATTGAACAATGCAATCGATGGAAGTGATATCGTCATCCTGGTGATGGATATTCGTGACCCAGAGGGATGCCGGTCCTTGGAAGAAGTGATGCGAAGGCGCGCAGGGGAGCAACTGAAGCTCGCTTTCGTCCAGTAGGTAAGACTCGTCTTGCCCAGTTGATGTTTTCTGATTTTAGCCTCATCCAAGTAGCCACCTAGATCTAACCCCAAGGGAGAATGTTCGGTAAGGGCTGCGTTATCTGGGGCACTACATCATCCCACTCATCGTCGTACAGAAGCTTTCTGACTTATCTTTCGCCACCACTCAGCTTCCAAGCTTAACAAATCCCTGGCGTGACCGTTGTTGTGGTCAGGCTCCGAGGTCACCGTTCAACAGATGCATTCATCAACTGCCGTAATCCTCAAGCGCGCTTGGGTTCCTCCCGATGGTGGGTGTGAGGGGTGGAATTCTACTGAAGGTATTTTGTCCTTCCGCTGGCACGCCATATGAAAAAACTGATTATTACACGAAGACACTAGGGGTAACGCCAGACGTCTCGGCAAGTGTTAATGAACGTAACCACAAAAGATCCCTTTCTTCTCCACGGGACCACGATCGACCCGTCTTCTATACCATTTATGGTGCCCAGCATAGGCGGGAGTGTCCCTGGCGTTACTCGCAGCG
This sequence comes from Melanogaster broomeanus, assembly GCA_014904935.1. Classification (NCBI taxonomy): domain Eukaryota; kingdom Fungi; phylum Basidiomycota; class Agaricomycetes; order Boletales; family Melanogastraceae; genus Melanogaster; species Melanogaster broomeanus. The sequence continues at coordinate 84,421 of MU123818.1, read as the reverse complement.
TACAGACCATCGGCCAAGTTCAAATCACATCCTAATGAAGGTTCTCCAAACCACTCGAGCTAGTACCGTTACTTGGAGCAACGGAGGCTAGCTCGTTCAGTCACATACCTATACAAGAGCTCGCGATGCCGGACGACGCCGCGGCCCAAGCACCAGCAGTGATGGTCGGCAATGGCCGTCGAAGCCTTGAAGAGCCTTGAAGCATCCTGCATCCCAAACCTTCCCGATCTCAAAGTCCGCAATGCAGAGAAGCAGAGCAGTCGTTCTATAAGTCACCAATTCTTCGAATAAGCTGTTGACGTGTAATTTAGATCTTCTACCGCACGAAACCAGCATAGCCATCTATTCTACAACGTGACGCGCTTCCTCGATCGACCTAGAACAAGATGTGGGTCCTGCTAGCTCAGCATCACCATACGGAACGACAACAGAGCAGATCAGACGATATTACATTTCAGCTTTGCACAATGTGATCGATGACAGCAATAGGGTCATCTTACTTGTGGTCCTAGTTCTGGATGCCCGTGACGCGGGTGTCGAAGTTAGTTAGTGCAAGTAGAGGATCGAAGCGCGAAAGTGGAAAGATGTCGATTTCATCCTGAACGAAGGAGGTACCACTCGTCCTTCATACTCCTTTGAGCTCCATCCCAGTTCCCACCTAGACTCCGAGGGAGGATGCGCAGCGTCAGCCGTCCAGAGACACAACGTGGCAACCACCGCTTCAGTACCTGTTTACCTTCTGAAGGTCCACAAGGTTATCACAACCGTGAGTGTGCACAGAAAGGTGTTGAAATGAACTACCAACCGGGCGCCACCCGACCAGCAGCGACTACGCTCCAGAAGAATGTAGGGCAACACATGGGGGCTCACGAGCTGGACAATATGATTATGCCAGGATATAGACCTGCATTTCAGGATGTCTTATAGTATGAGCATTATGATCGTACTGACGTGTACTTAGCTTAGTAGTTTTCGAGGTTGCATCACGCACCACCCTGGGGAACCTCTGATACCAACTTGGGAGGATAATTGCAAAGGAAGAGGCGTTTAACAAAGGAACCTGATTCAAGCGGGAACTGGACTGTCACAATGGACACATCCGAATCTATAATACGTGGAGTGAATGTAGCTGATACGTATCCTACAAATGTACAATGTTCAATGCAAGACGGCCACTGCACGTAGGCCCACACGAACCTCATGAGTCATAGGTAACACTCCACGATCTCATAGCACATCCAATGACAACACCGATAAAGACATCCACCACGTCTCACCGAATCGGCATTCTCGTCTGTTGCAGTCCGGTCACCTCTCCGCTGTCTGTTACGCAGCTTTGCAACGACCTGTGCGCTCGGTCAGCACAGCGGGACACGAACAGATGTGAACTAAGAGCTAGACATACCTTCCTTGCTTTGGCCGCTGCCCCTCGCGTGCGCTCGGGTTTTGGTTCGCTTGCAGCATTGAGTTGTGTTGGTTCATCACCAGCATCGGGTTTCTTGGCTGTAGACGACGGACCTGCTTCGTTGGAAGTATTCTGCTGGCCTGCGTCTTGCTGTCCTTGCGTCTTGTTCTGCGACGTTGATGCACCGGTCATGCGACCTTGCCGCTTTTTCTTCCTCGGCTTTCCGTCTGGGACGACCATCCAGAACTGTGCATTCCGTCAGAACGGCGAACCTGCACCGACATGGGCTGAGTGTATGACCTACCTTCTTTGCTTTCGCCTGTGCAATTTGTGTCACCTTGGGTCTCGGTTCTCTTGCAGCATCATGCTCTGTCGTGTCAATACCAGCGTCGTATCGTGATCCGCGATGGCGCGAGAACTTGAAGCGATCTAAGAAGCGCGTAGACGATGGTCCTGCATTGGACCCTCTGGTGCGCGACGTCATTGGGAGCTGATAACATTGATCAACCCACTGGACTAGCGCATGGAGTCCAAAAGGGTCACTCACGTTTAACCAATCCTCGGCGTTATTTCTTGCACTCTCTTCGATACGCTCCACGGGGCGGGGTATGGCCGGGAGCTGGAAGTTCGAGTTAGTCTCCTGTTGTCGGTTTGGAAACGACCGAAAAGCGGCGTACATCGAGAAGTGATGATTTCGCTCCATCAGCTGCCTGAACATGCCGCAATGAGTTTGCGAATTGACTCTCATGGGCGGAAATGCAAGCACTTACCTTCTCCCGGAGAAGGTCTTCAAACTCAGGAACGTCCCACAGGTAAACCAAGTGATCATCGCATCCGCTGGCAAGTTGTTTGTCGTCCGGCGAAAATGTAACATGATTAACGTTGTTCTCGTGCGTGAAGGTGGCTAGCTGTTCCCAGGTTGCAGTATTCCATAGTTTAATGGTGTAGTCCCCGGAAGCACTAGCAAGTATCTTGTCGTCGTTCGAGAGAGCCAAAGCCCAGATCCATGTGTCGTGTGCTTGCAAGAGCTCCCCGACTGGTTCACCTGTCTCCGCATTCGAACGGCGTATCATCCCATCGCGCGATCCGGAAATGAGCACTTCATCACGCACAGTCCATAACACAGACAATACTTCTCCTTCATGTACTGTCATAGGTTCCACAGGTTCCACTCCAGTATCCCACTTCCAGACGCGAACAAGGCCACCATCTGATCCCATCGCCATTTTCAAACCATCCCGAGAGAACTTAACGAAATTAACCTCGTGGTCACACTTGATTGAGCCTTGGACTATCTCTCGCGTGTCCAAATCCCATATTTTAACCGTGTGATCATAGGAACCACTGGCAAGATAGCGACCGTTAGACGAGATGTCGATGGATCTGACAGCCTTGGAATGCCCTTGCAAAGGTTCGGCTTCCGGCTTCCGTTCCTCGAGATCCCAGATCCTGGTCGACTTGTCTTCACCCGCGCTGGCTATCCTCTTGCCACCTGCAAGCATCACAATGGAATACACCTGTCCGTCATGTCCTCTCATTGTATCCCCCACCTCTTCACCAGACTCCATGTCCCAAACCCGGATGGTGCCATCCCAGGAGGCACTCACGATTTGTCCAGCGTCTGGAATGAACAAGACGGACCACGCCCAGTTCTGGTGCCCGGTGAATGTCCTCGCAGCAGATGGGCCGAACTCTTTCACTTTGTTTTCGTCGGGATGCTGAGAGGAAGTTGAGTGGTTCGAACAAGCCGAAAGAGTAGAGGGACTTCGGGGACGCGAAGGCGACGGAATATGCAATGGAGCTGGACTCGACGGAATGGGGGAGTGGGACATGGTGAAGTTGATGAGCGGGCGAGCGATTCCGCAGGGGCTGACGATTCTGGAGTGGACGAATTGCCAGTGGAATGAGAAATGAGGATGTCAGAAGCGAGATTGAATACCAAAGTGTGACTTCGTCGATGTTTTAGCAACTCCCGCAAGGAAGTCTGGATTGTTATGAAAGAGAGTGCACTTCGCTATGGAAGCTTTCGAACGAGTTGTGTAACAGTGTTGGAAAGGTCAACGGTCAACGTTCGGATCAGCTAGGATGTTGAACAAGGAACATTAGACGCCAAACGACATGCCCTGTGAATGCACCTTCAACGCCCTTGCAGCGTTTCAACCCACGAGGCATCCCCTTCAGTGATCTCTCCATCACGATACCCCATACATCACTCGACTTCTCGTTGCACCGTCCTGGCGACGCTGGAGCATAGCGTGGAAGTTAACACTACCGTGCAGCCAGAAGACTACCAACGCTACAAATTATTGTTGACCCCATGCATGGCGGCTTGGAACGTAGGTTGTGACTGCGCTCGAAATATCACAGTTACATAAGCTGATCTTAGTTGTCATTTCTTCACCGTTTCACTTGCATGATGGCGACATGTCATATGTAACACTTTTGAAGAGCTCAAGTTGAGCTCAAGCAGGTTACTGGTGTCTTATGTAAAATTCCCGATCTCGAAGTCCGCAATGCAGAGAAACAGAAGGCTCGCTCTGTAAGTCACCCACCCTTCGAGTGAGACGTGGCGTGTCAATCATTCTATCACAACTAGCCACCTATTCGTGCCGATCCAGACGCGACGATGACATCCAAACCCACTCTTTCATCTCTCACGATACTGGCATTCTCGCAAGAACAAACTTCTGGCTCGGCATCATGAGCCAAACAGGCCCGGTTGTGGATGTTCGTGACCCAGCCCCTGCCGAGTGTGGTTGTTCGAAAGAGCTGTTCGAAGTCGTGAAGGGAGAAAGAAGCTCGTTTTCGTCCAGTATGTAGGGCTCGTCTCGCACCGTCGACGTTCTTTGATTGTAGCCTCGTCGGAGTAACTCCCCAGATATGCTCCCGAGCGAAAATACTCAGCAATGAATACGAGCTCTGCGACACCCATAAGCTTCAAATACGCTACAGCTCCTCATGATGGTGGAGGCGAGATGCAGGACGACTGACGATGGTATTTTATCCTTTCCACTGGCACGCCATATTATAAAGCTGACGACACGAAACCACAAGGGGTTCGTCAGACGTCTCGGCAAGCGGGAGTGGACGGCAACCACCGAAGACCCAGTACTTCTCTGTGCCACCACCATTCACCCATCCTCTATACCATCAACGGTGCCCAGCACAGGCGGAGATGTCGCTGCCGTTACCCGTGGCGCCGAGATCGTCGGTCAAGCTGAAATGCTAACCATGTTCTCCAAACCGTTCAAGCAAGTAGGGCTACTCGGTGCAGCGGACGCAAGCGGGTGCAGTCATACACCTATTCAATAGGTCACGGCGCAGCACAACACCACGGTTCAGTGCCAGAAACGATAGTCACCCAACTTCCTGATCTCAATGTCCGCAGTGCAGAGAAGCAGAAAGCTCGTTCTGTAAGTCACCCATTCTTCGAATAAGCTGTTGAGGTGTAAATGATTTTTCGACAGCATGTAACTGCAACTTAGCCATCTATTCCGTCGTGACCATGACACGCTTGCTCAATCGAGGAAGAACAAGAGGGGCCCTGCTAGCTTATCATCACCATACAAAACGATAGCAGAGCAGAGCAGACGAGAGTACGCCCCATGTTTTCACAATGTGATCGATGACGGCAATAGGATCATCTTACTTGTGGCCCTAGTTCTGGACGTCCGTGGCGCGGGCGCCGAAGTCAGTTAGTATCAAGAGGAGGTTCGAAGGCGCGAAAGTGGAAAGATCTCTATTTCATCCTGAATAAAGTAAGTACTGGAACTCGTTCTTACTCCTCCTTTGAGCCTCATCCCAGTCCCCACCTAGTCCCCGAGGGAGGGTCCACAGTCTCAGCCATCCAGAGATCCAACTTATTAGCCGCTGCTCCGGCGCCTGCGCGCCTCCTGAAGGCCCACAAGGTCATCGCAGCCCTGTCAAGTGACGCAGCTGCACAACAGGCCACTATAGATCGATACCACACCAATGTGATGAGCCCCCGAAGATACACGCACCGCCGAATACGTTAGAAAACATCCCGTTACTCCTCCCCACCCCTGAGCCACAAATTGCTCAAGGTGGAACCCACGCCAAATTGTGCGATGCTCCATCCATACACGTGCCAAAGCGACTCCGGTGCCCCAAAGACTGTTCGACATACGGAGAAGCTCAGGCTGCTACGTGTAGTCGTCCAATACAGAGAGAGGTGTTGGGAAGGTAACTGCAAAGAAAGAGGTGTTCAACGAAGGATCAAGATTCAAGCGGGAACTGGACCATGCCAGTGAACATATCCAAATTTATAGATGTGGAGTCAAAGCTGATATGTAAGCGTACTGTACAATATTCGATGCAAGACGGCAACTGCGCGTATGCCCACCCACACGGGTCTCACGGGTCATAGGTAACACTCCACGATCTCGTAGCACATCCAATGACAACATCGATAAAGACATCCACCACCTCTCACCGAATCGGCATCCTCGTCCGTTGCAGCCCGGTCACCTCTCCGCTGTCTGTTACGCAGCTTTCCGACAATCTGCTTGGTTGGTCTGAACGGCGGAATACGGACAGACGTGAACTCAGAGCTGAACGCACCTTCTTTGCTTTGGCCGCTGCCCATCGCGTGCGCTTGGGTTTTGGTTCGCTTGCAGCATTGAGTTGTGTCAGTTCATCACCAGCACCGGGTGTCTTGGCTGTAGACGACGGTCCTGCTTCGTTGGAAGTATTCTGTTGGCCCGCGTCTTGCTGTCCTTGCTGTCCTTGCTGTCCGTCGTACGACCTTGCCGCTTTTTTTCCCTCGGCTTCCCGTCGGGGACTACCATCCAGAACTGCGCAATCCGTCAGAACGGCGAACCTGCACCGACATGGGCTGAGAGTATGACGTACCTTCTTTGCTTTCGCCTCTGCAATTTGTGTCACCCTGGGTCTCGGTTGCCTTGCAGCATCATGCTCTGTCGTGTCAATGGCGGCATCGTGTTGTGATCCGCGATGGCGCAAGAACTTGAAGCGATCTAAGAAGCGCGTAGATGATGGTCCTGCGTCCGACGCTCTGGTGTGCAACGTCGTTGGGAACTGATACACCGATCAACCCGCCGAACTAGCGCAGAGTCCAGAAGGATCACTCACGTTTGACCAATCGTCATCGGCGGAAATGCGAGCACTTACCTCCTCCCGGAGAAGATCTCCAAACTCAGGAATGTCCCATAGGTAAACCATGTTATCATCGCATCCGCTGGCAAGTTGTTTGTCGTCCGGCGAAAATGTAACATGATTAACTTCGTTCTTGTGTGTGAAGGTGGCTAGCTGTTCCCAGTTCGCAGTATGTATTCCATAGTTTAATGATATAGTCCGCGGAAGCACTAGCAAGTATCTTGTCGTCGTTCGAGAGACCCAAACCGTAGATCGCCCCGTCATGTGTTTGCAAGGGCTCCCCGATCGGTTCACCTGTCTCCACATTCCAGCGGCGTATCGTCCCGTCCCCACCGGAAATGAGCCCTTCATCACGCGTAGTCCATAACACAGACCGTACTGTTGCTTCAAGTCCTCTCATTGGGGCGACAAGTTCCTCTCCGGTATCCCACTTCCAGACGCGAACAAGGCCACCATTTGATCCCATCGCCAATTTCAAACCATCCCGAGAGAACTTGACGAAATAAACCTCGTCATCACACTTGATTGAGCCTTGGACTATCCTTCGCGTGTCCAAATCCCATATTTTAATCATCTGATCCCACGAACCACTGGCAAGATAGCGACCGTTGGGAGATATTTCGATGGATCTGACAGCGTTGGAATGCCCCTGCAAAGGTCCGGCGTCCGGCTTCCGTTCCTCGAGATCCCAGGTCCTAATCGACTTGTCTCGCCCCGCGCTGGCTATCCTCTTGCCGCCTACAAGCATCACAACGGAATACACCTCTCCGTCATGTCCCGTCATAGCGTTCCCCACCTCTTCACCAGACTCCACGTCCCAAACCCGGATGGTGCCATCCGCGGATGCGCTCACGATTTGTCCAGCGTCTGGAATGAACAAGACGAACCACACCCAGTCCTCGTGACCGGCGAATGTCCTTGCAGCAGATGGACCGAACTCTTTCACTTTGTTTTCGTCAGGATGTTGAGCGGAAGTTGAGCGGTGTGAACGACCTGAAAGACGCGAATGTGTTGGAATATGTGATGAAGCCGGACTCGATTGAATTGGGGAGTGAGACATGGTGAGGTTGATGAGCGAGCGATTCTGCAGAGGTTCTGGAGAGGATGGATTGGCAGTGGAATGAGGATGTCGGAAGCGAGATTGAATCACAAAGTGTGACCTCGTCGAAGTTTTTGCAACTCTCGGGATTGCTATGGAGAGAAGTTGTCGGACGAGTTGTGTGTTTGTGTTGGAAAGGTGGACGGTTAACTTTGGGGTTCAGCTAGACGCCCAACGAGATGCCCTAACAGTGTCCTTGTGGCATTTCAGTCGACGAAGCATCCACTTCAGGGAATTTCGCCATCACGATGTGCGATACATCACCCGAGTGACTTCTCGCTGCACCGTCCTGGCGGAGCTAACGCACACCGTGGAAGTTACGGCCGTTTGTGTAAAGGATGGCGGTCGGAGGATTCTGGACACGACGAATTTCGAGTCGAATGAGAGACGAAGATGTCAGACGCGAGATTGAATCCAAAGTGCGATGTTTTTAGTAACTCTCGCAAGGAAGTCGGGATGGACATGGAAGAGAGAGTGCACCGTGATACATCGCGATGGAAGATTTTCGGACGAGTTGTGTAGTGGTGGTGGAAAGGTCCACGGTTAACGTTTACTTTCGGTCCGACTAGTAGGAGGTTGAGAAAAGCAAACAGCACTGCCAGACGCCAACGACATGATGCGGGTTACGACTTACAGTCCAACGTCCAAAGTCCAACGCCCAAAATCGAGTCTGGGCAAAAGATTGACCCTTCGAAATTCGCGCCATTGCAATTTGGGACTCGTCGACAACACGACTGACTATTTCTAAGTTTACTTCATCGGGATTTCCCACTCACTTGTCGTTTGTTGCTCGCCCGACTAGCTGGAGCCTGCGATTGATCGAAGCATTCATGCATCTCCGATCTTTATGGCCCTCGGCCCCGCGGGACTACACACACCAGGATCACGAGGCTTTCGCTTTCAGCCTCGTTTGGCCCCAGAGCACCTCTAAGCAATATTTGACTCGATAAATAGCTGTAGGGAAGATGGTCACTGGCTGTCGATACATCCCTCCTCATCGCGATGAAGCTCTCTCCGCCTGCAGTAGTACCCTTCTGCTCGCGTCCTTCTCCAGGCAGGTCTGTGATTTCTGGTGCGAGGTGCACTCTCAGTGAGTCCACTGTCGGTAGGAGATCTATATGTTTGCGCGATTGCTCTCAAAGGACGTGAGCCGCTGAAGAATACATTGCTACGGCTCTAGGCCTCGGGAATGGCAAGGCGCCACATACCAGTGTACAAAAGAAGAAATCGAAGACAACGCGAAATCGATCACACGTCGCTTCCGGCGGCTCTGAATCAGAAGAGGGATGGAAAGAGTATGATTTCACTGATGCGGTGACACCGCCCGCATGTTCTTTCGTTCGTCAGTACTTCAGTGCCGGTTGCTCACTCGTCTCACCTTGTACTGTAAACTACCAGGACGCCTTGGCTATGCTCCGCGATGGATATTATACAATGTGGTCGAACTCAGAGCCATTGCGCAGGACCACACAAATCTGTCATGCCACATAAACCCAGTAGGTCCTTCCTAATTTACGATCGACATGTCATAACACTTTTGCAGAGCTCAAGCGGGTTCCTGGTGTCTCAGAACTTCCCGATCTTGAACTCCGCAATCCAGAGAAGCAGAAGGCTCGCTCTGTAAGCTACCAAGCCTTCGAATTAGACGTGGCGTGTTTCTATCACAACTAGCCACCTATTCACACCGATCCAGACGCGACGATGGCATCCGAACCCACTCCTTCATCTCTCGCGATGCTGGCGTCCTCGCAAGTACAAGCTTCAAGCTCAGCATTATCAGCCAAAAAGGCCTGGTTGTGGATGTTCGTGACCCAGGCGCTGCCAACGACGGTCGTTCGAAGAAGCCGTTCGAAGGCGTGAAGGGGGAAAGAGGGTCGTTTTCGTCCAGTATTTAAGAATCATCTCACATCGTTGACATTCTCTGATCGTGGCCTCCATCTGAGTAACTCCATAGATATGCCCCGAGCGAAAAATGCTCAGCAATGTATGCGTGATCTGCGGCACCCATAAGCCTCAAATGCGTTACAGCTCCTCATGATGGTTGAAGCGAGAAGTGGACGACTGACGATGGTATTTTATCCTTTCCATTGGCAATGCGACGAAAACAAGGTGGAACTCCAGACGTCTCGGCAAGCAGCCATGGACTGCAACCACCGAAGACCCGGTACTTCTGTGCCACTACAATCCTCTCATCTTCTATGCCATCGACGGTATCCGTCACAGGCGGAATTGTCGCTGCCGTTACCCATGGCGCTGAGATCGTCGGTCAAGCTCAAATGCCAACGAAGTTCTCCAGACCTTCGAGCGAGTAGGGCTACTCGGTGCAGTGGACGCGAGCGCATTCACTCATACACCAATTCAACAAGTCACGATGCAGCACGACACCACGGCCCAGTGCCAGAAACGATGGTCACCGAGGACCTGAAGAGCTGAAGAAGGGTCTAGGTCCCCGAGCTTCCTGATCTCAATGTCTGCAATGTAGAGAAGCAGAAGGCTCGTTCAGTAAGTCATCCATTCGAGTTATTCGAATAATCTGTTGAGGTGTAAATGAAGTCCACGTGCTGCAGGACACGATTATGACGGGGATATAGTCCTGAATTTCAGCATGTCTCTGTGTATAAACACTATCATCGTACCGACGTGTACTTAGGTTAGTATATTTCAAGGTTGCATCACTCGTCACGCTGGGAACTTGGGGCGGGTTGCGCATACATGCTACTCCCTTGGGAGGTTAAATGCAAAGGAAGAGACGTCTAACGAAGGAACTCGATGCAAGGGGGAACTGGACCATACCAATGAACATATCCACATCTATAATACGTGGAGTGAAAGCTAATACGTAGCTTACAAATGTACAATGTTCGATAAAAGACTGTCACTGCGCATAGGCCAACACAGGTCTCATGGGTCATAGGCGGCACTCCACGATCTCGTAGCACATCCAATGACAACATCGATAAAGGCATCCAGCACCTCTCACCGAATCCGTATCCTCGTCCGTTGCAGTCCGGTTACCTCTCCGCTGTCTGTTACGGAGCTTATCGACGACCTGCGGGCTTGGTCAGATCGGCGGAACACGGACAGACGTGAACTCTGAGCTGGGCCTACCTTCTTTGCTTTGGCCGCTGCCCGTCGCGTGCGCTTGGGTTTTGGTTCGTTTGCAGCATTGAGTTGTGCTGGTTCATCACCAGCACCGGGCTTCTTGGCTGTAGACGACGGTCCTGCTTCGTTGGAGGTATTCTGTTGGCCTGCGTCTTGCTGTCCTTGCTGTTGCTGTCCTTGTGTCTTGTTCTGCGACGTTGATGCACCGGTCGTGCGACCTTGGCGCTTTTTCTTCCTCGGCTTTCCGTCTGGGACGACCATCCAGAACTGCACATTCCGTCAGAACGGCGGACCTGCATCGACATGGGCTGATTGTATGACATACCTTCTTTGCTTTCGCCTCTGCAATTTGCGTCGCCTTGGGTGTCGGTTCCCTTGCAGCATCACGCTCTGTCGTGTCAGTGCCAGCGTCGTGTCGTGCTCCGTGATGGCGAGAGAACTTGAAGCGAGCTAAGAAGCGCGTAGACGACGATCCTGCGTTCGACCCTCTGGTGCGCGATGTCGTTGGGAACTGATACATTGATCAAGCTGCCGAACTGGCGCATGAAGTCCAGAGGGATCACTCACGTTTGACCAATCGTTGGCGTTATGTCTTGCCGTCTCTTCGATATGCTCCACGGGACGGGGAATGGCCGGAAGCTGGCAGTTCGAGTTAGTCTCCTGTTGTCGGTTTGGAAAAGATCGAAAAGCATACATCAAGAAGTGATGATTTCGCGCCATCAACTGCCTAAACATGCCGCAATGAGTTTGCGAAATGACTCTCATGGCCGGAAATGCGAGCACTTACCTTCTCCCGGAGAAGATCTTCAAACTCAGGAATGTCCCATAGGTAAACCAGGTTATCATCGCATCCGCTGGCAAGTTGTTTGTCATCCGGCGAAAATGTAACATGCTCAACTTCGCCCTTGTGCGTGAAGGTGGCTAGCTGTTCCCAAGTTGCAGTATTCCATAGTTTAATGGTGTTGTCCCCAGAAGCACTAGCAAGTATCTTGTCGTCGTTCGAGGGAGCCAAACCGTAGATTTCCATGTCGTGTGCTTGCAAGGGCTCCCCGATCGGTTCACCTGTCTCCGCATTCCAGCGGCGTATGATCCCGTCCCGCGATCCGGAAATGAGCACTTCATCACTCGCAATCCACAACACAGACGCCACCCATCCCCTGCGTGTACTCATAGGTTCCACAAGTTCCTGTCCGGTATCCCACTTCCAGACACGAACCCGGCCATCCCCTGATCCCGTCGCCAATTTCAGACCATCCAGAGAAAACCCGACGAAATTAACGTTGTTGTCACACTTGATTGAGCCTTGGACTATCTCTCGTGTGTCCAAATCCCATATTTTAACCGTGTGATCAGATGAACCACTGGCAAGATAGCGACCATTAGGGGAGATGTCGATGGACGTGACATTGTCGGAATGCCCCTGCAAAGGTTCGCCTTCCGGCTTCCGTTCCTCGAGATCCCAGATCCTAATTGACTTGTCTTGACCCGCGCTGGCTATCCTCTTGCCACCTGCAAGCATCACAATGGAATAGACCCCTCCGTCATGTCCCCTCAAGGCGTCCCCCACCTCTTTCCCAGACTCCATGTCCCAAACCCGGATGGTGCCATCGTCGGAGGCACTCACGATTTGTCCAGCGTCTGGAATGAACAAGACGGACCACACCCGGTGCTCGTGCCCGGCGAATGTCTTCGCAGCAGATGGGCCAAACTCTTTCACTTTGCTTCCCTCGGGATGTTGAGAGGAAGTCAAGTGGTGTGAACGTCCTGAAAGACGTGAAGGTGTTGGAATATGTGATGAAGCTGGGCTCGATGGAATTGGGGAATGAGACATGGTGAAGTTGATGAGTGAGAAATCCCGCAGAGGCTGAGGATTCTGGAGAGGTTGAATTGCCTGGGGAGAGAGGAAGGAGGAGGTCGGAAGCGAGACTGAATACCAAAGTGTGACTTCGTCGATGTTTTAGCAACTCTCGCAAGGAATTCGGGATGGCGCTGAAGGAGAGAGTGCACCGTGATACTTGGTGATGGAAGCTTTCGGACAAGTCGCGTGTTTGTGTTGGAAAGGTGGACGGTTAACTTTCGGGTTCAGCTAGGAGGTTGAGGCACAAAACATTAGACGCCCAAGGACATGCCCTAACAACGCCCTTGTGGCATTTCAGTCCACGAGGCATCCACTTCACTGAACCTCGCGAGTCACCATCACAATGCGTGGTACATCACTTGCACCGTCCTGGCGACACTAGTATACGCCGTGGAAGTTAACACCATCGTGCAGCCAGACGAGTATAAATGCGGCAAATTATATTGTTGGCCTTGCAGAGTATGTGTGATGCATTGACTCGGACGTTTAGTGGGTGTATGAGTTGAGCGTGAGAGTTTGGTGAGATGGTTCAAGTTGTGGCATGGTCTTTCACCTCGTCGTTGTCGTCGTTGCATATACTAGTTCAAGTGGCACACTCGTGATCGAAGTCGCTGGATTGGCAAGCTACGAGTTGCAGCTCAGAACCGAATCCAAGTGATGTTTATTCAGTGTGGGCCGATGGACCGTCATCGCGTCATCGATCAGATCGATCGTTCCCTCGGGTCGATCCAAGAGACTCCAAGAGCGGCGGTCTGCAGATCCTCAAAAATACAACTGACTATTTATAATTTTGCTTCCGCCCCGAGTTTTCCGTCGTTCGTTCCTGGCACGGCGAGCTGGGACCGTCACGGTAGTTTCACCCGATCTCTCTCAAGAGCAGCCACTGAGTACTCCTGCCTCGACTACTCTACACAACAAGATCACGAACATGAATGAGCTGCTGAATCGCAACAATGGGCAGAAACAGTAAGCAAAGTGATCCATGCCAGCGATCGTTATCCAGGTTGTGGATGTTTGTGACCCAGGGGGCCGAGGGCGGTTGTTTCGACGAGCTGTTCGAAGGCGCAAAGGAGAAAAGAAGCCCGTTTTCATTCAGTATGTAAGACTCGTCTTACACCGTCGACGTTCTCTGATTGTAGCCCCATCCGAGTAACTCCCCAGATCTACTCCCGGGCCAGAAATGCTCAGCAAGGGCTGCGTGATGTTCCCCTACTCTTTCCATTCCTCTCAGCGTCGTCCGAACAACCATCCAGCCGGTCTTCCGACACCGCGGCAACACTCATTCGCGCTTGCAAGTCTAGCGAAGCCCAGAGCATGCCCACTGATAATCGGCGTAATCAGGTTCCACACGGTTGGTTAAGCGATCTCATCAACTCTCTTCGATGATCAAAGCTCAAGTCGTCCTTCCCTCGTTTGTACGGTGATAATCGGCAGAGTTGAATTTGTCGTTGGCAGACTTGTCGCTTGAGCAGCCACGGCACAGCCTGAGCATACCAAGGATCTCCAGATCAGTTGGAGCGCGGCGTGCGACTCATTGACTCACCTAGAGGTGTTATCGAAGACCAGGATGACAGCAACATCAGTCAAAATGTGACGATGTCGAGGATCCAGTAGGTGTCGGTGAGTCATCATACGAGGTTATACGGCGGACGACAGTAACAAAATACATAGCTTCAAAGGATAGGGGACCTCGTCCTCGCACGAACAGAATCGGACTGCGCCATTCTACTGACGTTTATAACCTCCCGTAATCCTCAAATACGTTACAGCTCCTGACGATGGTAAAAGCGAGAAGTCGACCACTACATAGGTCTTTTATGACGAGTTTAGGTTCCATCTTTGCGGAAAGCGATCGATGACAGCAACTTGGTCATCTTACTCGTGGTCCTAGTTCTGATGCCCGTGACCAGGGCGTCGAAGTCAGTTCGTGCAAGGCACGGTTCGAAGGCGCGAAAATGGAAAGATGTCGATTTCATCGCCATCAAAGTAGGTATCACTCGTCCTCCCTCCTCTTTGCAGCGATATCCCAATTCCCATATAGACCTCGAGCGAGGATTGCCAGCATCAGCATCCAGAGATCCAATTTGTCAACAACCGCCCCAGCAGCTGATCGTCTCCTGAAGGCCCAAAACGTCTAGCGCAGTCCCGAGGATGTCCGATGCAGCTGCACAAGAGGTCGCTATTGGGCGCCACCGCGCCAAAATGATATCCGCCGAAGAAACACGCACGGCCGAATACCTCAGAAACGATCACATGCTCTCCCCGCATCCGAGCTGCAAACCACTCAAGCTCGACTGAAACCAGAACGTCGGATGAGCCGTCCGTGCACATGCCAAAGGTGACACTGACACCCCGAAGACCGTTCGACATGCGAAGAAGCTGCTGTCCGTAGGTCATCTGATACGCAGAAAGGTGTTGAAGCGAACTACCAAGCAGGCGTCACCCGACAGCGCGACAAAGCTCCAGCAGAACGTGGGGTTGATGTTGCGCATAGAAGTTCACGAGCTGCAGGACACGGTTATGACGGGGATATAGACCTCAATTTCAGCATGTCTTCGTGTATGAGCAGTATGATCGTGCCGACGTGTACTTAGCTTCAGGTTAGTAGTTTTCAAGGTTGCATCACTCGTCGCGCTGGGGAACTTCGGGTGGGTTGCGCATACCTGATACTCCTTGGGAGGGTAACTGCAAAGGAAGAGGCGTTCAAGGCAGGAACTCGATTCAAGCGGGAAGTGGACCATACCAATGGACATATCTAAATTTATAATACAGGGAGTGAAAGCAAATATGTACCCTACAAATGTACTGTACGGTGTACGATGCAAGGCGGCCACTGCGCGTAGGCCAACACGGGTCTCCTGGGTCATAGGTGGCACTCCACGATCTCGTAGCACATCCAATGACAACATCGATAAAGGCATCCAGCACCTCTCACCGAATCCGTATCCTCGTCCGTTGCAGTCCGGTTACCTCTCCGCTGTCTGTTACGGAGCTTGTCGACGACCTGCGGGCTTGGTCAGATCGGCGGGACACGGACAGACGTGAACTCTGAGCTGGGCCTACCTTCTTTGCTTTGGCCGCTGCCCCTCGCGTGCGCTTGGGTTTTGGTTCGTTTGCAGCATTGAGTTGTGTTGGGTCATCACCAGCACCGGGTTTCTTGGCTGTAGACGACGGTCCTGCTTCGTTGGAAGTATTCTGTTGGCCTGCGTCTTGCTGTCCTTGCTGCGGCTGCTGCTGTGTCTTGTTCTGCGCTGCTGCTGTAGCGGTCATACGACCTTGCCACCTTTTCTTCCTCGGCTTTCCGTCGGGGACGACCATCCAGAACTGCGCATCCCGTCAGAACGGCGGACTCGCACCACATGGCTGAGAGTACAACGTACCTTCTTTGCTTTCGCCTCTGCAATTTGCATCACCTTGGGTCTCGGTTCCATTGCAGCATCATGCTCTGTCATGTCAGTGCCAGCGCCGTGTCGTGATCCGTGATGGCGAGAGAACTTGAAACGATCTAAGAAGCGCGTAGACGATGATCCCGCGTTCGACCCTCTGGTGCGCGACGTCGTTGGGAACTGATACACCGATCAATCCCCCGAACTAGCGCGTGGAGTCCAGAACGATCACTCACGTTTAACCAATCGTCGGGGTTATTCCTTGCAGTCTCTTCAATACCCTCCACGGGACGGGGAATGGCCGGAAGCTGGAAGTTCGAGTTAGCCTCCTGTTGTCGCTTTCTAAAATACATACAAGAAACGAAAGACGTACGTCGAGAAGTGATGATTTCGCTCCATCAGCTGCCTGAACATGCCATAATGAGTTTGTCAATTGACTCTCAGCGGAAATGGGAGCACTTACCTTCTCCCGGAGAAGATCTTCAAATTCAGGAACGTACCATAGGTAAACCAAGTTATCATCGCATCCGCTTGCAAGTTGTTTGTCGTCGGGCGAAAATGTAACACGCTTAACTTTGTCCTTGTGCGTGAAGGTGGCTAGCTGTTCCCATGTCGCAGTATTCCATAGTTTAACGGTGTCGTCCCCGGAAGCACTAGCAAGTATCTTGTTGTCGTTCGAGAGAGCCAAACCGTAGATCGCCCTGTCGTGTGCTTGCAAGGGCTCGCCGATCGGTTCACCTGTCTCCGCATTCCAGCGGCGTATGATCCCGACCCGCGATACTGAAATGAGCACTTCATCACTCCCAGTCCACAACACAGACCATACTATTCCTTCATGTGCTGTCATAGGCTCCACAGGTTCCTCTCCAGTATCCCACTTCCAGATGCGAACAAGGCCATCATCTGATCCCGTCGCCAATTTCAAACCATCCCGAGAGAACTTGACGAAATCAACTTCGTCATCACACTTGATTGAGCCCTGGACTATCTCTCGCGTGTCCAAATCCCATATTTTAACCGTGTGATCATAGGAACCACTGGCAAGATACCGACCATTAGGAGAGATATCGATGGATCCGATAGTGCGGGAATGTCCCTGCAAAGGTTCAGCTTCCGGCCTCCGTTCCTCGAGATCCCAGATCCTAATCGACTTGTCTGCACCCGCACTGGCTATCCTCTTGCCACCTGCAAGCATCACAATGGATGACACGTCTCCTACATGTCCTCTCATCGCGTCCCCCACCTCTTCACCAGACTCGATGTCCCAAACCCGGATGGTGCCGTCCTCAGCGGCGCTCACGATTTGTCCAGCGTCGGGAATGAACAAGACGGACCACACCCGACCCTTGTGCGCGGCGAATGTCTTCGCAGAAGATGGGCCGATCTCTTTCACTTTACTTTCGTTGGGATGTTGAGAGGAAGTTGAGTGGTGTGAACGACCTGAAAGATGCGAAGGTGTTGGAATATGAGATGAAGCTGGACTCGGTGGAATTGGGGAGTGAGACATGGTGAAGCTGATGAGTGAGAGATTCCGCAGAGGCAGAGGATTCTGGAGGAGGTGAATTGCCTGGGGAAAGAGGAACGAGGAGGTCGGAAGTGAGACTGAATACCAAAGTGTGACTTCGTTGATGTTTTAGCAATTCTCGCAAGGAACTCGGGATTGCTCTGAAGGAGAGAGTGCACCGTGACACTTCGCGATGGAAGCTTTCGGACAAGTCGCGTGTTTGTGTTGGAAAGGTGGACAGTTAAATTTCGGTCCAGCTAGAGAGAGGTTGAGACAGATGTTACTAGACGCCCAACGACATGCCCTAACAACGCCCTTGTGGCATTTTAGTCCACGAGGCATCCAGTTCAGTGGATCTCGCTATCATGATGCGCAGTATATCACTCGGCTGGCTTCTCGTTGCACCGTCCTGGCGACACCTATGTACGTCGTGGAAGTTAACACCATTGTGCGATCTGAGGAGTATAAAATGCTGCAAATTATTGTTGGCATCGCGGAGCATGTGTGTTGGGCTGACTCGGACATTTATAATTAGAGGCATACACGACGCGTTTTGTAGAATTTAAGTCGGGTGAGAATGTCGTCCGAAATGTGAAGACCAGACTTGGAATATAAATTGGCATTTGGGCAACGGTAAGATTTGAAATTTTCCCGGTCGAAAATATGCGGGCCGATACTTGGAATATGAGCGAACATGTTGCCTCCTCCTGGATGTCAGTTTGAATAAGAAATTTTGTAAGGATGCGTGCTTAAACTTCAAATAGATTATTCAAAATTCCACAAAATTTCTTATTCACACCGACATCCAGGAGGAGGCAACACGTTCGCTCATATTTCAAGTATCGGCCCGCATATTTTCGATCAGGAAAACTTCAAATCTTACCATTGCCCGAATGCCAATTTATATTCCAAGTTTGGTCTTCACGTTTCGGACGACATTCTCACCAGACTTATGTAAATTCTGCAAAACGCGTCGTGATAGTGTTATGTGTGAGTTGAGCGTGAGAGTTTGGTGAGATGACAGCTTGGCCGGGGTTGTGGCATGGGCTTTTACCTCGTTGTCGTTGTCGTTGCACGTCCTAGTTATATTGGCCAAGTCGTGATCGAAGTTCCTGGACGCAAGCTACGAGTTACAGTTCAGAACGTTCAGAATTGAACCAAGCGATATTTCAGTGCCCTGATTCAGACCATCAATCAGATCGTTTGTTTCCTCGGGTCGATAAGAGACTTCCAATTTAAAGAGTGGCAGTCCGCAGATCCTCGAAAATACAGCTGACTACTGTATTTATAATTTTACTTCCGCCTCGAGTTTCTTGTCGTTCGTTCCTGGCACGGCGAACTGGGGCACGGCGTAGAACCTCAGGCTGAACTCGATCTCTTTTCTTTTTGGTCGGCAGGCCCACTACGGAGCAGCCCACCTGCCCCGACGACTACACACAACAAGATCACGAACATGAACGAGCTGCCGAACCGCAACAACGGGCAGAAACAGTAAATATCTTGATTCTTGGCCCAATGATTCCCTAGGCTGATTTAAGTTGCTCAGATATGCAAATCCGTCGTGCTACACAAGCTCAGCAACTCGCTCCTAAGCCGACTTCGGAAATCATGATCGCAAGGGCCTCATCTTGTAACTCATGTCTGTCAAGTTGAACGAGAGCGGCACGTAGATCATTGTGATATTGAACTGTTGGTAGCCATCCATTCCGATTGATCTAGCCCCATCGATGGCACTCTTCATCGATACATCCCTCTCCACGTTGGCTTCCTAAGTCGAGGAAGCCTACCCACAAGATGGAAGAGCAGATCCGATACCGTCTCGTTCGGTCGTTGCACAAGACTGATGAAAACCAGTTAGTCATCCATATTTTGGATGCCCGTGACCCAGACAGTGCCGCAGTCGATTGGTGGATGAAGACGTTCTAAGGAGCGAAAGTGAGGGAGCGGGGACTCGCTTTTGTCCTGAGCAAGTGGGCAAACTTGTCTAACTGTCGTCTTACTCTCTTCTCCTGCTATAACTCGGAGCCCTCGGAGCCTCATCGACGTACCAGGGACAATGCCTAGTGATGAAAACGTTTTCTCCGACGATGCATTCCCTCTCTTCTATCCCGTTCAGCGTCATTGACCACATGTCAACCAAGGATATTCTTTGTCTTCCGCCATCGTCACAGTACTTCTCCGCCTCTTCAGGTATTGAAACCTAGCGCAGCCCAGGGCGTGTCCGCTGACCGTCGATGTCATTGGGCTTCCTACTATCGGTCAAAGCAATGTCATCAGTCTCAACTAATTATGAAAGCTCAGTTCGTCCCCTCCCTCCGTCCCTGGTACAGTAATGGCCGACAGTGTTAATTTCGTCCTTGGCAGGTTCGGTATAGCCACACTAAAGATCTGGTCTGGCTAGGCGAAACTAGAGGCATGGAGATCATTTAACCCGCCTCGACGTGAAAGCGCGGCCACGCATTCGGCTCGACGACGGCATCTGAACCCACTGGGTTCGTGATGTTGGCTTCATCGAGCAAGCAAGGGCAAGCCGGCGGCTGTTGAAGCTCAGCATCATCGCCCACACGACCGAAGAGTGGATCCGATGGCACTACGTCCATTCATTGCACGGGGTGGTCAATGCCAGCGATCGTTGTCCAGGTTGTGGATGTTCGTGACCCAGGGGGTCGCCGAAGGCGGTTGTTTGGAGAAGCTGTTCGGAGGCGTGGAGGGGGAAAGAAGCTCGTTTTCACCCAGTATGTAAGACTTGTCTCGCACCTCGACGTTCTCTGATCGTAGCCTCGTCCGAGTAACTTCCTAGATCTAGGGCTGCGTAATATCCCCCCAACTCTTCTCATTCCTCTCAGCGCCGTCCAAACAACCATCCAACCAGTCTTCCGACACTGCGACAACACTCGTCCGCCTCTTGAAGGCTTGCAAGTCCAGCAAAGCCCAGAGCGTGCCCACTGGAAATCGGCGTAGTTGGGTTCCACAAGGTTTGTTAAGCAATCTCATCAACTCTCTTCGACGATCAAAGCTCAGGTCGTCCTTTCCTCGTTTGTACGCTGATAGTAGTCGACAGAGTTGAATTCGTCCTTGGCGGGCTTGCGCCTTGAGCAGCTGCGGCACAGCCTGAGCATACCAAGGATACGCAAATCCAGTTGGAGCACGGCGTCAGAGTCATTGACTCACCTAGAGGTGTACGTATCGAAGACCAGGACGATAGCAATGTCAGTCAAAGTGCGAGGACATTGGCGATCCAGTAGGTGTCAGTGAGTCATCCTACGAGATTACGCGGCGGACGACAGTTATAAAATATATAGCTTTAGGGGCAGGAGACCTCATTCTCGCACGAACAGACTCGGAAGGCGCCATTCTACTGACAATTCATAACTTTTCGTAAGCCCCAAACGTGTTACAGGTCCTGACGATGGTGGAAGCGAGACGTGGACCATTGAAATAGGTATTTTATCCCTCCCACTGGCACGTCAGCATAAAGTTGGTGCTACGCAAACACAATGGGGCAAAGGCGCCCCAAACGGGCCCGGTAAGCGGGAAAGGACTACAACCACCGAAGACCCAGTATTTCTCTGTGCCACCGCAATCCCCTCGTCTTCTATGCCATCAACGGTGCCCGGCACAGGCGTAAGTGTGCTGCAGCTACTCGTGACAAAGACCGTTGGCCAAGCTCCAATGCTAACGAAGTTCTCCAAACCGTTCGACCTAGTAGAACTATTCGATGCTGCGCACGCAAGTATGTTCAGTGATACATCTAATCCAGAGGTCACGGCACCGCAGCCCAGTGCCGGAACCAATGGCTGCCGAAGACTGAAAAGCTGAAGAACGATCGTGAGGTCACCGAACTTCCTAATCTCGAAGTCCGCACTGCACAGAAGCAGAAGGCTCGTTCTGTAGGTCATTCTTCGAATAATGGTCATCTTACTTGTGGTTCTAGTTCTGGATGTCCGTGACGCGGGTGTCGAAGTCGGTTAGTGCACGAGGCGATTCGAAGGTGCGAAAATGGAAAGATGTTGATTTCATCCCGATCAAAGTAGGTATCACTCGTTCTCCTTGTAGCGATATTCCAATTCCCACATAAATCGCGAGGGAGGATCGCCAGCATCACCATCCAGAGATCCAATTTGTCAACAATCGTCCCAGCACCTGGTCACCTCCTGAAGGCCCAACCGTCTAGCGCAGTCCTGAGGCTGACCGTCCAATGATGCACCTGCAGAAGGCGCCGCGAGTAGGCGACACCGCGCCTCAATGATGGCCGCCGAGGAAACACGCACGGCCGAATAGCTCAGGAAAGATCACACTGCTCTCCCCACATCCGAGCTGCAAACCGCTCAAGCTTGACTGAAACCAGAACGTCGCATGCTACACCCATGCACATGCCAAAAGTGACTCCGGTACCCCGAAGACTGTTCGACATGCGAAGAAGCTGCTCATCTAATACGGAGAGAGGTGTTGAAGCGAACTACCAAGCGGGCGTCATCCGACCAGCGGCAACAAAGGTCCAGAAGAGCGTGGGGCTGACGTCGAGCATGGAAGTTCACGAGCTGCAGGATACCTTTATGACGGGGATATAGACCTCAATTGAATATGTCTTCGTGTATGAGCAGTATGATCGTACCGACGTGTACTTAGCTTGGTAGTTTTCAAGGTTGCATCACTACTCACGCTGGGGAACTTCTGGTGGGCTGCGCATACATGATACTCCCTTGGGAGGGTAAATGCAAAGGAAGAGGCATTCAACGAAGGAACTCGAATCAAGCGGGAATTGGACCATGTCAATGGACATAACCAAATTTATAATGCGTAGAGTGAAAGTTGATACATAGCCTGCAAATGTAGAATGGCCGATGCCAGACGGCCACTACGTGTAAGCCCACACGGGTGTCGTGGGTCACCGGTCACTGGTCGCCAGTCATAGGTAACACTCCACGATCTCATAGCACATCCAATGACAACACCGATAAAGACATCCACCACCTCTCACCGAATCGGTATCCTCGTCCGTTGCAGTCTGGTCACCTCTTCGCTGTCTGTTACGCAGCTTTTCGACGACCTGCGCGCATGGTCAGAACGGCGGAACACGGACAGACGTGAACTCTGAGCTGGGCCTACCTTCTTTGCTTTGGCCGCTACCCGTCGCGTGCGCTTGGGTTTTGGTTCGTTTGCAGCATTGAGTTGGGTTGGTTCATCACCAGCACTGGGTTTCTTGACTGTAGACGACGGTCCTGCTTCGTTGGAGGTATTCTGTTGGCCTGCGTCTTGCTGTCCTTGCTGTTGCTGTCCTTGTATCTTGTTCTGCGACATTGATGCACCGGTCGTGCGACCTTGCCGCTTTTTCTTCCTAGGCTTTCCGTCTGGGACGACCATCCAGAACTGCGCATTCCGTCAGGACGGCGGACCTGCATCGACATGGGCTGATTGTAGGACGTACCTTCTTTGCTTTCGCCTCTGCAATTTGCGTCACCTGGGGTCTCGGCTCCCTTGCAGTATCATGCCGTGTCATTTCAATGCCAGCGTCGTGCGGTGATCCACGACGGCGCGAAAATTTGAAGCGATCTAAGAAGCGCGCAGACGACAGTCCTGCGTTCGACCCTCTGGTGCGCGATGTCGTTGCGAACTGATACAGTGATCAAGCCGCCGAACTAGCGCGTGGAGTCCAGAAGGATCACTCACGTTTAACCAACCGTCGGCGTTATTCCTTGCAGTTTCTTCGATGTGCTGCACGGGACGGGGAATGGCCGGAAGCTGGCAGTTCGAGTTAGCCGCCTGTTGTCGCCTTCCGAGATACATGCAAGAAACGAAAGACGTACGTCGAGAAGTGATGATTTCGTGCCATCAGCGACCTGAACATGCCGCAATGAGTTTGCGAATTGACTCTCATGGGCGGAAATGCGAGCACTTACCTTCTCCCGGAGAAGATCTTCAAACTCAGGAATGTCCCATAGGTAAACCAAATTATCACCACATGCACTGGCAAGTTGTTTGTCGTCCGGTGAAAATGCAACATGATAAACTTCGTTCTCGTGTGTGAAGGTGGCTAGCTGTTCCCAAGTTGCAGTATTCCATAGTTTAATGGTGTAGTCGTCGGAAGCACTAGCAAGTATCTTGTCATCGTTCGAGAGAGCCAAACCGTAGATCACCCCGTCGTGTGCTTGCAAGGGCTGCCCGACCGGTTCACCTGTCTCCGCATTCCAGCGGCGTATCGTCCCGTCCGACAATCCGGAAATGAGTACTTCATCACTCGCAGTCCACAACACAGACCCCACCCATCCCCCGTGTGTATCATAGGTTCCACAAGTTCCTCTCCGGTATCCCACTTCCAGACACGAACCAGCCCATCCTCTGATCCCGTCGCCAACTTCAGACCATCCAGAGAAAACCTGACGAAATCAACCATGTCGTCACACTTGATTGAGCCTTGGACTATCTCTCGCGTGTCCAAATCCCATATTTTAACCGTGTGATCATAGGAACCACTGGCAAGATAGCGACCGTTAGGAGATATGTCGATGGATCTGACAAGGCTGGAATGCCCCTGCAAAGGTTCGGCTTCCGGCTTCCGTTCCTCGAGATCCCAGATCCTTATCGACTTGTCTTCACCTGCGCTGGCTATCCTCTTGCCACCTGCGAGCATCACAATGGAAAACACCAATCCATCATGTCCACTCATCACGTCCCCCACCTCTTCACCAGACTCCATGTCCCAAACTCGGATGGTGCCATCCTCGGAGGCACTCACGATTTGTCCAGCGTCTGGAATGAACAAGACGGACCACACCCAGTCCTCGTGCCCGGCGAATGTCCTCGCAGCAGATGGGCCGAACTCTTTCACTTTGTTTTCGTCAGGGTGTTGAGCGGAAGTTGAGTGGTGTGAACGACCCGAAAGACGCGAAGATGTTGGAATATGAGATGAAGCTGGACTCGATGGAATTGGGGAATGAGACATGGTGAAGTGGTGAGTGAGAGATTCTGCAGTAGCTGAGGATTCTGGAGAGGGTGAATTGCCTGGAGAAAGAGGAAGGAGGAGGTCGGAAGCGAGACCGACTCGGAATACCAAAGTGTGACTTGGGCGATGTTTTAGCAACTCTCGCAGGGAACTCGGGACTACTCGGGATTTCTCTGAAGGAGAGGGTGCACCGTGACACTTCGCGATGGAAGCTTTCGAACGAGTCGCGTGTTTGTGTTGGAAAGTTAAATTTCGGTCCAGCTAGAGAGAGGCTGAGACACGATTATTAGACGCCCAACGACATGCAGCCCTAACAACGAACGCGCTTAGTGTATGTATGAGTTGAGCGTGAAAGTTCGGTGAGATGCCAGCATGCATATGGTTTTTCACCTCGTCGTTGTCGTTGCATATGCTAGTTATATTGGCAAACTCGTGGTCGAAGTTCCTGGATGCAAGCTACGAGTTACTGTTCGGAATTGCCCAAGCGATATTTCAGTGTGTGCGGCCGATGTCGGACCATCGATGAGATCGTTCGTTCCTGGCACGGCGAGCTGGGACCGTAGTTTCATGGAACCTGAACTCAAACTCTTTTCTTTTTGGTCCACAGGCCCACTATGGAGCAGCCCAATTGGCCAAGTACTCCTGCCTCGACGACTACACACAACAAGATAGCGAACATGAACGAGCCCGTGACCCACAGGTGATGAAGACGTTCTAAGGAGCGAAAGTGAGGGAGCGGGGACTCGCTTTTGTCCTGAGCAAGTGGGCACAACTCGTCTAACTGTCATCTTGCTCTCTTCTCCTGCTTTAACTCGGAGCCTCATCCACGTACCAGGTCAGAAGGGACAATAGCTAGTGATGGAAACGTTTTCTCCGACGATGCATTCCCTGTCTTCCATCCCGTTCAGCGTCATCAACCAGAAGTCAACCAAGGATATTCCTCGTCTTCCGCCATCGTACCAGCACTAATTCGCCTCTTCAGGTACTGAAGTTTAGTGCAGCCCATGGCGTGTCCGCTGAGCGTCGATGTCGTTGGGCTTCCTGCTGTCGGTAAAAGCAATCTCATCCAGTCTCAACTAATCATGAAAGCTCAGTTTGTCCCCTCCCTCCGTCCCTGGTACAGTAATCGCCGACAGAGTTTACTTAATTCGTCGTTGGCAGGTTCGGCATAGCCCAGTCACACCCAAGATCTGGTCTGGCTAGGTGAAACTATTGGCATGGTGATTATTTAACCCACCTTGACGTGAAAGCGCGGCCGTGCATCCCGCTCGATGAAGGCATCCGAACCCACTGGGTTCGTGATGTTGGCTTCATCGAGCAAGCAAGGGCAAGCCGGCGGCTGTTGAAGCTCAGCATCATCGGCCAAGTCCATTCATTGCACGGGGTGGTCAATGCCAGCGATCGTTATCCAGGTTGTGGATGTTTGTGACCCAGGGGGCTGCCGAAGGCGGTTGCTTGGAGAAGCTGTTCGGAGGCGTGGAGGGGGAAAGAAGCTCGTTTTCGCCCAGTATGTAAGACTCGTCTCGCACCGTCGACGTTCTCTGACCGTAGCCTCGTCCGAGTAACTTCCTAGATCTACTCCCAAGCGAGAATGCTCAGCAAGGGCTGCGTGATACCCCCCAACTCTTCTCATTCCTCTCAGCGTCGTCCAAGCAACCATCCAACCAGTCTTCCGACACTGCGACAACACTCGTCCGCCTCTTGAAGGCTTGCAAGTCCAGCGAAGCCCAGAGCGTGCCCACTGGAAATCGGCGTTACGGTAGTCGGGTTCCACAAGGTTTGCTAAGCAATCTCATCAACTCTCTTCGACAATCAAAGGTCAGGTCGTCCTTTCCTCGTACGCTGATAGTAGTTTTGTCCTTGGCGGGCTTGCGCCTTGAGCAGCTGCGGCACAGCCTGAGCATACCAAGGATATGCAGATCCAGTTGGAGCACGGCGTCAGAGTCATTGACTCATCTAGAGGTGTACGTATCGAAGACCAGGACGATAGCAATATCAGTCAAAGTGCGAGAACATTGGCGATCCAGTAGGTGTCCGTGAGTCATCCTACGAGATTACGCGGCGGACGACAGTAATAAAATATATAGCTTTAGGGGCAGGAGACCTCATTCTCACACGAACAGACTCGGAAGGCGCCATTCTACTGACAATTCATAACTTCCCGTAAGCCCCAAACGTGTTACAGCTCCTGAGGATGGTGGAAGCGAGACGTGGACCACTGAAATAGGTGTTTTATCCCTTCCTCATCATAAAGTTGGTGCTACGCAAACACAACGGGGTGAAGGCGTCCCAAACGGACCCGGTAAGCGGAAATGGACTACAACCACCGAAGACCCAGTATTTCTCTGTGCCACCGCGATCCCCTCGTCTTCTATGCCATCAACGGTGCCCGGCACAGGCGTAAGTATGTTGCGGCTACTCGTGACAAAGACCGTTGGCCAAGCTCCAATGCTAACGAAGTTCTCCAAACCGTTCGAGCTAGTAGAACTACTCGATGCAGCGCACGCAAGTATGTTCAGTGATACATCTACTCAAGACGTCACGGCACCGCAGCCCAGTGCCAGAACCAATGGCTGCCGAAGACTGAAAAGCTGAAGAAGGATCGTGAGGCCACCGAACTTCCTAATCTCGAAGTCCGCACTGCACAGAAGCAGAAGGCTCGTTCTGTAGGTCATTCTTCGAATAATGGTCATCTTACTTGTGGTTCTAGTTCTGGATGTCCGTGACGCGGGTGTCGAAGTCGGTTACTGCACGAGGAGATTCGAAGGTGCGAAAATGGAAAGATGTTGATTTCATCCCGATCAAAGTAGGTATCACTCGTTCTGCTTGTAGCGATATTCCAGTTCCCACATAAACCGCGAGGGAGGATCGCCAGCATCAGCATCCAGAGATCCAATTTGTCAACAACCACCCCAGCACCTGGTCACCTCCTGAAGGCCCAACCGTTTAGCGCAGTCCTGAGGCTGACCGTCCAATTATGCACCTGCAGAAGGCGCTGCGAGTAGGCGACACCGCGCCGAAATGATGGCTGCCGAGGAAACACGCACGGCCGAATACCTCAGGAAACACCACCCTACTCTCCCCACATCCGAGCTGCAAACCGCTCAAGCTTGACTGAAACCAGAACGTCGCATGCTACACCCATGCACATGCCAAAAGTGACTCCGGTACCCCGAAGACTGTTCGACATGCGAAGAAGCTGCTCATCTAATACGGAGAGAGGTGTTGAAGCGAACTACCAAGCGGGCGTCATCCGACCAGCGGCAACAAAGGTCCAGAAGAGCGTGGGGTTGACGTCGGGCATGGAAGTTCACGAGCTGCAGGATACCTTTATGACGGGGATATAGACCTCAATTGAATATGTCTTCGTATATAAGCATTATGATCGTACCGTTGTGTACTTATCTTAGTAGTTTTCAAGGTTGCATCACTCGTCACGCTGGGAACTTCGGGTGGGTTGCGCATATATGATACTCCCTTGTGAGGGTAACTGCAAAGCAAGAGGCGTTCAGCGAAGGAACTCGATTCAAGCGGGAACTGGACCATGCCAATGGACATAACCAAATTTATAATGCGTGGAGTGAAAGCTGACACGTAGCCTACAAATGTACAATGTTCGATGCAAGACCGGCACTGCACGTATGCCCACACCAGTCTCATGGGTCATAAGTAACACTCCACGATCTCGTAGCACATCCAATGACAACATCGATAAAGACATCCAGCACCTCTCACCGAATCGGTATCCTCGTCCGTTGCAGTCCGGTCACCTCTCCGCTGTCTGTTACGGAGCTTGTCGACGACCTGCGGGCTTGGTCAGATCGGCGGAACACGGACAGACAGACGTGAACTCTGAGCTGGGCCTACCTTCTTTGCTTTGGCCGCTACCCGTCGCGTGCGCTTGGGTTTTGGTTCGTTTGCAGCATTGAGTTGGGTTGGTTCATCACCAGCACTGGGTTTCTTGACTGTAGACGACGGTCCTGCTTCGTTGGAGGTATTCTGTTGGCCTGCGTCTTGCTGTCCTTGCTGTTGCTGTCCTTGTATCTTGTTCTGCGACGTTGATGCACCGGTCGTGCGACCTTGCCGCTTTTTCTTCCTAGGCTTTCCGTCTGGGACGACCATCCAGAACTGCGCATTCCGTCAGGACGGCGGACCTGCATCGACATGGGCTGATTGTAGG
This sequence comes from Melanogaster broomeanus, assembly GCA_014904935.1. Lineage (NCBI taxonomy): Eukaryota > Fungi > Basidiomycota > Agaricomycetes > Boletales > Melanogastraceae > Melanogaster > Melanogaster broomeanus. The sequence continues at coordinate 55,808 of MU123818.1, read as the reverse complement.
ACGTACCTTCTTTGCTTTCGCCTCTGCAATTTGCGTCGCCTTGGGTCTCGGCTCCCGTGCAGTATCATGCCGTGTCATTTCCATGCCAGCGTCGTGCCGTGATCCACGACGGCGCGAAAATTTGAAGCGATCTAAGAAGCGCGCAGACGACAGTCCTGCGTTCGACCCTCTGGTGCGCGATATCGTTGGGAACTGATACAGTGATCACGCCGCCGAACAAGCGCGTGCAGTCCAGAAGGTTCACTCACGTTTAACCAGCCGTCGGTGTTATTCCTTGCAGTCTCTTCGATGCGCTGCACGGGACGGGGAATGGCCGGAAGCTGGCAGTTCGAGTTAGCCGCCTGTTGTTGCCTTCCCAGATACATACAAGAAACGAAAGACGTACGTCGAGAAGTGATGATTTCGCGCCATCAGCTACCTGAACATGCCGCAATGAGTTTGCGAATTGACTCTCATGGGCGGAAATGCGAGCACTTACCTTCTCCCGGAGAAGATCTTCAAACTCAGGAATGTCCCATAGGTAAACCAAGTTATCACCACATGCACTGGCAAGTTGTTTGTCGTCCGGTGAAAATGCAACATGATAAACTTCGTTCTCGTGTGTGAAGGTGGCTAGCTGTTCCCAAGTTGCAGTATTCCATAGTTTAATGGTGTAGTCGTCGGAAGCACTAGCAAGTATCTTGTCATCGTTCGAGAGAGTCAAACCATAGATCGCCCCGTCGTGTGCTTGCAAGGGCTCTCTGATCGGTTCACCTGTCTCCGCATTCGAATGGCGTATCGTCCCATCGCCTGATCCGGAAATGAGCACTTCATCACGCGCAGTCCATAACACAGACAATACTATTCCTTCATGTACTCCCATAGATTCCACAGGTCCCTCTCCAGTATCCCACTTCCAGACGCGAACAAGGCCACCATCTGACCCCATCGCCAATTTCAAACCATCCCGAGAGAACTTGACGAAATCAACCTCGTCATTACACTTGATTGAGCCCTGGACTATCTCTCGCGTGTCCAAATCCCATATTTTAACCGTGTGATCATAGGAACCACTGGCAAGATAGCGACCGTTGGGAGAGATGTCGATGGATGCGACAGCGTGGGAATGTCCCTGCAAAGGTTCAGCTTCCGGCTTCCGTTCCTCGAGATCCCAGATCCTAATCGACTTGTCTCGACCCGCGCTGGCTATCCTCTTGCCACCTGCAAGCATCACAATGAAATACACCTGTCCATCATGTCCCCTCATCGCGTCCCCCACCTCTTCACCTGACTCCATGTCCCAAACCAGGATGGTGCCATCCCCGGAGGCGCTCACGATTTGTCCAGCGTCGGGAATGAACAAGACGCACCACACCGTGTCCCCGTGCCCGGCGAATGTCCTCGCAGCAGATGGGCCGAACTCTTTCACTTTGTTTTCGTCAGGGTGTTGAGAGGAAGTTGAGTGGAGTGAAGTACCCGAAAGACGTGAAGGCGTTGGAATATGAGATGAAGCTGGACTCGATGGAATTGAAGGAATTGGGGAGTGTGACATGGTGAAGTTGATGAGCGAGAGGTTCCGCCGAGGCTGAGGATTCTGGAGAGGTTGGACTGCCAGTGAAATGTGAAATGAGAACGTCGGAAGCGAGATTGAATCCCAAAAGGTATGATTTCGTGCAAGTCTTAGCAACCCTCGTAAGGAAGTCGGGATTGCTATGTAGGAGGGACTGCACTGTGACACTTCGCGATAAGCTTTCGGACAAGTCACGGGTTTGTGTTGGAAAGGTGGACAGTTAAATTTCGGTCCAGCTAGAGATCTCGAGAGGGGAGAGGTTGTCGGACGAATTGTGTGTTTGTGTTGGAAAGGTGGACGGTTACATGTAACTTTGGGGTTCAGCTAGGAGGTTCAGACAGAAAGCATTAGACGCCCTACGGCATGCCCTAACAACGCCCTTGTGGCATTTCAGTCCACGAGGCATCCAGTTCAGTGAATCTCGCCATCACAATGTGCGATATATCGCTTGCGCAGCTTCTCGTTGCACCGTCCTGGCGACGCTACCGTACGCCGTGGAATTTAACAGCATTGTGCAGCCAGAGGAGTATAAACGCTGAAAATTATGGATGGCTTCGCAGAGTATGTGTGTTGGACTGACTCGGATGTTTGAGGGGTTGGGTGTATGTAAGCTGAGTTGAGCGTGAGAGTTTGGCGAGATGACAGCTTGGCTGGGGTTGTGGCATGGGCTTTCACCTCGTTGTCGTCATTGCACATATGTACTAGTTATATTGGCAAACTCGTGATCGACGTTCCTCGACGCAAGTTACGAGTTACAGTTCAACGTTCAGATCTCAGATCTCAGAACGTTCAGAATTGAACCCAAGCGATATTTCATTGTGGGCCGATGAGTCGGACCATCGACCAGATCGATCGTTCCCTGGGGTCGATCCAAGAGACTTCCAAGAGCAGCAGTCCGCAGATCCTCGCAAATACAATTGACTATTTATAATTTTACTTCCGCCCCGAGTTTCTTGTCGTCCGTTCCTGGCACGGCGAGCTGGGACCATTTCTTCACCGTTTCACTGTGATGGACATGTCATAACACTTTTGAAGAGCTCAAGCAGGTTACTGGTGCCTTAAAATTCCCGATCTTGAAGTCCGTAATGCAGAGAAGCAGAACGCTCACTCTGTAAGCCACCCGGCCTTCGAGTGAGATGTGGCGTGTCAATCGTTCTATCACAACTAGCCACCTATTCACACCGCTCCAGACGCAACGCATATGGCATCCGAACCTACTCTTTCATCTCTCGCGAAGCTGACATCCTCGCAAGAACAAGCTTCTAGCTCGACATCATCAGTCAAAATGGCCTGGTTGTGGGCTGCGAGGGCGGTTGTTCGAAGAAGCTGTTCGAAGGCGTGAAGGGGGAAAGAACCTTGTTTTCATCCAGTATGTAAGACTCGTCTCGCACCGTCGACGTTCTCTGATCGTAGTCTCACCCAATTAACTCCCTAGATATGCTCCCAAGTGAAAATACTCAGCAGTGGGTGCGTCATCTGCGGTACCCATAAGGCGCAAATGCGTTACAGCTCCTCACAATGGTGGAGGCGAGAAGTGGACCACTGATGACGGTATTTTATCCTTTCCATTGGCGCCCCATATCATAAACCTGACGACACGAAAACACAAGGGGGAACTCCAGACGTCTCGGCAAGCGGCAATGGACTGCAAACACCGAAGACCCGGTACTTCTCTGTGCCACACAATCCGCCCATCCCCTATACCATAAACGGTGCCCGGCACAGGCGGAAATGTCGCTGCCGTTACCTATGTCCAGAGATCGTCGGCCAAGCTCAAATGCTAACGACGTTCTCCAAATCGTTCGAGCGAGTAGGGCTACTCGTTGCAGCAGATGCAAGCGCGTTCAGTCATACACCTATTCAACAAGTCACGATGCAGCACGACACCACGGTCCGGTGCCAGAAAGATGGTCACCGAAGACTTGAAGAGCTGAAGAAGGGTCTCGGGGTGACCGAACTTCCTGATCTCCATGTCCGCAATGCAGAGAAGCAGCAGGCTCGTTCTGTAAGTCACCCATTCTTCGAATAATCTGTTGAGGTGTAAATCATAAATCATTTTCTACCGCACGAAACCACAACATAGCCGTATATTCCGTCGCGGCCATTACGCGCTTGCTGAGTCGAGCAAGAACAGGATGGGGGCCCTGCTAGCTCAACATCACCATACAAAACGATGACAGCAATCAGAAGAGATTATGTTCCATCTTTGCACAAAGCGATGACAACAACACAGTCAGGTTGCTGTCATCTTACTCGTGGTCCCAGGTTTGGATGCGTGACGAGGGTGTCGAAGTCAGTTAGTGTAACAGGTTCGATGGGACGGATATGGAAAGACGTCGATTTCACCGTGATCAAAGTAGGTATCACTCATCCTCTTCCTCCTAACGGCCCCAGCACCTAGTCGCCTCCTGAAGGCCCAAACGTCTAGCGCATACGAACAAGCTGCTTTGCGTAGTCATCCTAATCATGCAATATGCAGAGGTGTTGAAGTGAACTACCAAACGGGCGTCACCTGACGACTAGTGACGAAGCTTCAGAAGACCATGGGGTTGATGTCGGGCATGGGGGTTCATGAGCTGCAGCATACGGTTATGGCGGGGATATAGACCTCAATTTGAACATGTCTTCGTGTATGAGCAGTATGATCGTACCGACCTGTACTTAGCTTGGTAGTTTTCAAGGTTGCATCACTCGTCACGCTGGGGAACTTCCGGTGGGTTGCGCATACATGATATTCCCTTGGGAAGGAAGAGGCGTTCAACGAAGGAACTCGATTCAGGTGGGAACTGGACCATGCCAATGGACATATCCAAGTCTATAATACGTGGTGTGAAAGCTGATATGTAACCTAAAAGTGTACAATGTTCGATGCAAGACAAGCGCTGCACGTATGCCCACACAGGTCTCATGGATCATAAGTAACACTCCACTATCTCGTAGCACATCCAATGACAACACCGATAAAGACATCCACCACCTCTCACCTCATCCGTATCCTCGTCCGTTGCAGTCCTGTCACCTCTCCGCTGTCTGCTACGCAGCTTTTCGACGACCTGCGCGCTCGGTCAGAACGGCGGAACACGGACAAATGTGAATTCAGAGCTGGGCATACCTTCTTTGCTTTGGCTGCTGCCCGTCGCGTGCGCTTGGGTTTTGGTTCGCTTGCAGCATTGAGTTGTGTTGGTTCATCACCAGCATCGGGTTTCTTGGCTGTAGACAACGGTCCAGCTTCGTTGGAAGTACTCTGTTGACCTACGTCTTGCTGTCCTTGCTGTCTTTGTGTCTTGTTCTGCGTTGCTGATGCACCGGCCGTACGACCTTGCCGCTGTTTTTTCCTCGGCTTTCCGTCCGGGGCGACCATCCAGAACTGCGCACTCCGTCAGAACGGCGGACTTGCAACGAAACGGAACTGATTGCATGACGTACCTTCTTTGCTTTCGCTGCAGCAATTTCCGTCACATTGGGTCTCAATTCTCTTGCAGCATCATGCTCTGTCGTGTCAATGCCAGCGTCGTGTCGTGATCCGTGATGGCGAGAGAACTTGAAGCGATCTAAGAAGCGCGTCGACGACGATCCTGTGTTCGACCCTCTGGTGCGCGACGTCGTTGGGAACTGATACATTGATCAAGCCGCCAAACTAGAGCATGGAGTCCAGAAAGATCACTCACGTTTAACCAATCGTCGACATTTGCAGTCTCTTCAATACGCTCCACGGGACGGGGAACGGCCGGAAGCTGGCAGCTCGAGTTAGTCTCCTGTTGTCGGTTTGGAAAGGACCGAAAAGCGACATACATCTAGAAGTGATGATTTCGCACCATCAGCTGCCTGAACATGTCACAATGAGTTTGTGAATTGACTCTCATGGGGCGGAAATGTGAGTACTTACCTTCTCCCGGAGAAGATCTTCGAACTCAGGAACATCCCATAGGTAAACCAAAGTATCATCGCATCCGCTGGCAAGTTGTTTGTCGTCCGGCGAAAATGCAATATTATAAACGTTATTCTTGTGTGTGAAGGTGGCCAGCTGTTCCCAGGTCGCAGTATTCCATAGTTTGACGGTGTCGTCCTCGGAAGCACTAGCAAGTATCTTGTCATCGTTCGAGAGAGCCAAACCGTAGATCACCCCGTCGTGTGCTTGCAAGGGCTGCCCGACCGGTTCACCTGTCTCCGCATTCCAGCGGCGTATCATCCCGTCCGACAATCCGGAAATGAGCACTTCATCACTCGCAGTCCACAACACAGACCCCACCCATCCCTCATGTGTACTCATAGGTTCCACAAGTTCCTCTCCAGTATCCCACTTCCAAAGACGAACAAGGCCACCATATGATCCCGTCGCCAATTTCAAACCGTCCCGAGAGAACTTGACAGAAGTAACCTGGTTATCACATTTGATTGAGCCCTGGACTATCTCTCGCGTGTCCAAACCCCATATTTTGGCCGTGTGATCACGTGAGCCACTGGCAAGATAGCGACCGTTGGGAGAGATGTCGATGGATCTGACAATGTCAGAATGCCCCTGCAAAGGTTCGGCTTCCAGCTTCCGTTCCTCGAGATCCCAGATCTTAATTGACTTGTCGCGACCCGCGCTGGCTATCCTCTTGCCACCTGCAAGCATCACAATGGAATACACCGACCCTTCATTCCCCCTCATCGCATCCCCCACCTCTTCACCAGACTCCATGTCCCAAACCCGCAGGGTGCCATCCCAGGAGGCACTCATGATTTGTCCAGTGGCTGGAATGAACAAGACGGACCACACCCGGCGCTTGTGCCCGGCGAATGTCTTTGCAGCAGATGGGCCGATCTCTTTCACTTTGCTTTCGTCGGGATGTTGAGAGGAAGTTGAGTGGTGTGAACGACCCGGAAGACGCGAAGGCGTTGGAATATGAGATGAAGCTGGACTCGATGGAATTGGGGAGTGAGACATGGTGAACTTGAGGAGTGAGAGATTCCGCAGAGGCCGAGGATTCTGGAGAGGGTGAATTGCTTGGGGAAAGAGGAACAAGGAGGTCGGAAGGGAGACTGAATATCAAAGTGTGACTTCGTCGATGTTTTAGCAACTCTCGCAAGGAACTCGGGATGGCTCTGAAGGAGAGAGTGCACCGTGACACTTCGCGATGTCAGCTTTCGGACAAGTCGCGTGTTTTTGTTGGTAAGATGGACAATTAAATTTTGGTCCAACTACAGAGAGGTTGAGACGGAGATTATTAGACACCCAACGACATGCCCTAACAATGCCCTTGTGGCATTTCAGTCCACGAGGCATCCAGTTCAGTGAATCTCGCTATCACGATGCGCAATATATGCCTCTCGTTGCACGATCCTGGCGACGCGAGTGTACGCCGTGTAAGTTAACACAATCGTGCGACCTGAGAAGTATAAACGCTGAAAATTATGGTTGGCCTCGCAGAGTATGTGTGTTGGACTGACTCGGACGTTTAGAGGCTGTATGTAAGATGAGTTGAGCGTGAGAGTTTGGTGAGATGACAGCTTGGCCGGGGTTAAACGTTAACTTGTGGCATGGGCTTTTACCTCGTCGTCGCTGTCGTTGCACATACTAGTTATCTTGGCAAACTCGTGATCGAAGTTCCTGGACGCGAGCTACGAGTTACTGTTCATGATTGAATCCAAGCGATGTTTCAGTCTGTTTCAGTGTGGCCCGATGGACATCGATCAGATCGTTCGTTCCCTCGGGTCGATCCAAGAGACCAAGAGACTTCCAAAGTTCCAAGAGCAGCGGTTCGCAGATCCTCGAAAACACAACTGACTATTTATAATTTTACTTCCGCCCCAAGTTTCTTGTCGTTCGTTGTGGCATCGCGAGCTGGGACCCGAACACGATTTGTCTCTTTTTTTTTTTTGCTCAGCAGGTCCACTAAGGAGCAGCCCAAGTACTCTTGCCTTGACTACTACACCCAACAAGATAACGAACATGAACGAGCTGCGGAATAACAATGGGCAGAAACAGTAAGTATCTTGATCCTTGGCCCATTGATTCCCTAGGCTGAACGCAGCAGGAGCTCAGATACGCAAATCCGTCATGCAACACAAACCAGTAACTCGCTCCTAAGCCGACTGTGGAAGTCATGAGCGCAAGAGCCTCGTCCTGTAACTCATGTCTGTCAAGTTGAGCGAGAGCGGCACGTAGATCATCGTGATTCGATATTGAACTGCTGGTAGCTATTCATTCCGATCGATCCAGCCCCATCGATGGCATGCTTCATCGACTCACCCCTCTCGATGTTGGCTTCCTAAGTCGAGTAAACCCAACCCACAAGATGGAAGAGCAGATCCGATAACGTCTCGTTCGGTCGTTGCACAAGACTGATGAATACCATTTAGTCATCAATATTTTGGATGCCCGTGACCCAGAGGGTGCCGAAGTCGATTGGTGGATGAAGACGTTCGAAGGAGCAAAAGTGAGGGAGCAGGGACTCCCTTTTGTCCAGAGAACATAGGGATCACTTGTATAACTGTCGTCTTGCTCTCTTCTCCTGCTATAACTCGGAGCCTCATCGACGTACCAGGTCACAAGGGACAATACCTAGTGATGGAAACGTTCTCTCCGACGATGTATCCCCTCTCTTCCGTCCCGTTCAGCGTCATCAACCACAAGTCAACCAAGGATATTCCTCGTCTTCCGCCGTCGTCCCAGTACTGCTTCGCCTCTTCAGGTATTGAAGCCTAGCGCAGCCAATGGCGTGTCCACTGATCGTCGATGTCGTCGGGTTTTCCGCTGTCAATAACAACAATCTCATCAACTCTCAGAAATAATCATGACAGCTCAGTTTGTCCCTTCCCACTGTCCCTGGTACGGTAATAGCTGACAGACTTAAATTCGTCCTTGGCAGGTTCGACATAGCCGAGCCACACCAAAGATCTGGTCTGGCTACGTGAGTGGCATGGATATTATTTAACCCACCTTGACGTGAGAACACGGCCACCCATCCGCACTGATCAGACTCGACGAAGGCATCCGAACCACTGGGTTCGTGATGTTGGCTTCATCGAGCAAGCAAGAACAAGCAGGCGGCTGTTGTAGCTCAGCATCATCAACCAAACAACCGAAGAGAGGATCCAATGGGAGTACGTCCGTTCACTGCACAAAGCGATCCATGCCAGCGATCGTTATCCAGGTTGTGGATGTTCGTGACCCAGGGGGCCGAGGGCGGTTGTTTCGACGAGCTGTTCGAAGGCGCGAAGGAGAAAAGAGGCTCGTTTTCATTCAGTATGTAAGACTCGTCTTGCACCGTCGACGTTCTCTGATTGTAGCCCCATCCGAATAACTCCCTAGATCAACTCCCGAGCGAGAATGCTCAGCAAGGGCTGCGTGATATTCCCTCACTCTTTCCATTCCTCTCAGCGTCGTTCGAACAACCATCCAGCCGGTCTTCCGACACTGCGGCAAAACTCATTCGCCTCTTGAAGGCTTGCAAGTCTACCGAAACCCAGAGCATGCCCACTGATAATCGGCGTAGTCAGGTTCCACAAGGATAGTTAAGCGATCTCATCAACTCTCTTCGATGATCAAATCTCAAGTCGTCCTTCCCTCGTTTGTACGGTGATAATCGACAGAGTTGAATTTGTCCTTGGCAGACTTGTCGCTTGGGCAGTCACGGCACGGCCTGAGCATACCAAGGATCTCGAGATCCAGTTGGAGCGCGACGTGCGACTCATTGACTCACCTAGAGGTGTTATCGAAGACCAGGACGACAGCAACATCAGTCAAAATGCGACGACGTCGAGGATCCAGTAGCTGTCGGTGAGCCATCATACGAGGTTATACGGCAGACGACAGTAACAAAATACATAGCTTCAAGGGCGGACCTCATCCTCGCACGAACAGAATCAGACGGCGCCATTCTGACGATTTATAACCCCCGTAAGTCTACAGCTCCTGACGATGGTACAAGCGGGAAGTCGACCACTGCATAGGTCTTTTATGATGAGATTACGTTCCATCTTTGCGCAAAGCGATCGATGACAGCAACACGGTCATCTTACTCGTGGTCCTAGTTCTGATGCCCGTGACCAGGGTGTCAAAGTCAGTGAGTCGTGCAAGAAGACCATCCCAGCACCTGCTTACCTCCTGAAGGCCCAAACGCCTAGCGCAGTCCAGAGGGTGTTCGTCCAGTGATGCACCCGCACAAGGGGCCACTATTGGACGACGCCGCACCGAAATGACGGTCGGTGAAGAAACACGCACGGAATACCTCTGAAAAGATCACGCTGCTCTCCCCACATCCGAGCCGCAAACCACTCAAGCTCGACTGAAACCAGAACGTCGGATGCTCCATGCATGCAGATGCCAAAGTGACTCCGGTGCCCCACAGACCGTTCGACATACGAAGAAGCTGCTGCGCGTAGTCATCCGATACACAGAGAGGTGTTGAAGCGAACTACCAAGCGCGTGTTACCCGACCAGCGGCGACAAAGCTCCAGCAGGGCATGGGGTTGACGTTAGGCATAGAAGCTCATGAGCTGCAGGACGGGGATATAGACCTGAAGCTCTCCATGCCTTCGTATGTTTTCAAGGTTGCATCACTCATCACGCTGGGAACTTCGGGTGGGTTGCGTATATATCATACTCCCTTGTGAGGGTAACTCCAAAGGAAGAGGCGTTCAGCGAAGGAACTCGATTCAAGGGGGAACTGGACCATGCCAATGGATATAACCAAATTTATAATGCGCGGAGTGAAAGCTGCCACGTAGCCTATAAAGGTACAATGCTCGATACAAGACGGCCACAGCGCGTAGGCCCACACCGGTTTCATGGGTCACCGGTCATAGGTAACACTCCACGATCTCGTAGCACATCCAATGACAACACCGATAAAGACATCCACCACCTCTCACCGAATTGGCATCTTCGTTCGTTGCAGTCCGGTCACCTCTCCGCTGTCTGTGACGCAGCTTTTCAACGACCTGCGCGCTCGGTCAGAACGGCCACGAACAGACGTGAACTGAGAGCTGGACGTACCTTCCTTGCTTTGGCCGCTGCCCGTCGCGTGCGCTTGGGTTTTGGTTCGTTTGCAGCATTGAGTTGTGTTGGGTCATTACCAGCATCGGGTTTCTTGGCTGTAGACAACGGTCCTGCTTCGTTGGAAGTATTCTGTTGGGTGACGTCTTGCTGTCCTTGCTGTCCTTGCTGTCCTTGCTGTCCATGTATCTTCTTCTGCGCTACTGCTGCAGCGGTCGTACGACCTTGCCGCTTTTTCTTCCTCGGCTTTCCGTCTGGGACGACCATCCAGAACTGCGCATTCCGTCAGAATGGCGAACCTGCACCAACATGGCTGAGAGTATGATGTACCTTCTTTGCTTTCGCCTCTGCAATTTGCGCCACCTTGGACCTCGGTTCCCTTGCAGCATCATGCTCTGACATTTCAATGCCAGCGTCGTGCCGTGATCCACGATGGCGCGATAATTTGAAGCGATCTAAGAAGCGCGCAGACGACAGCCCTGCGTTCGACCCTCTGGTGCGCGATGTCGTTGGGAACTGATACAGTGATCAAGCCGCCGAACTAGCGCACGGAGTCCAGAAGGATTACTCACGTTTGACCAATCGTCGGCGTTATTCCTTGCAGTCTCCTCGATGCGCTCCATGGGACGGGGAATGACCGGAAGCTGGCAGTTCCAGTTAGCTCCCTGTTGTCGGTTTGGAAAAGCGACGTACATCGAGAAGCGATGATTTCGCCCCATCAGCTGTCTGAACATGCCACAATGAGTTTACGAATTGACTCTCATGGGCGGTAATGTGAGCACTTACCTTCTCCCGGAGAAGGTCTTCAAACTCAGGAATGTCCCATAGGTAAACCAAGTCATCATCGCATCCGCTGGCAAGTTGTTTGTCGTCGGGCGCAAATGTAACATGATTAACTTGGTGCTTGTGCGTGAAGGTGGCTAGCTGTTCCCATGTCGCAGTATTCCATAGCTTAATGGTGCTGTCCCCGGAAGCACTAGCAAGTATCTTGTCATCGTTTGAGAGAGCCAAAGCCCAGATCGTTGTGTCGTGTGCTTGCAAGTGCTCCGCGACCGGTTCACCTGTCTCCGCATTCCAGCGGCGTATCATCCCGTCATCCGATCCGGAAATGAGCACATCATCACGCGAAGTCCACAACACGGACCTCACTGTTCCCTTGTGTCCTCTCATAGGTGCCACAAGTTCCTCTCCAGTATGCCACTTCCAGACACGAACAAGGCCCTCCTCTAATGCCGTTGCCAATTTCAAACCATCCCGAGAGAACTTGACGAAATTAACGTCATTGTCGCACTTGATTGACCCTTGAACTACTTCTCGCGTGTCCAAATCCCATAGTTTAACCGTCTGATCAGAGGAACCACTGGCAAGATACCGACCGTTAGGGGAGATGTCGATGCAAGCGACAGCGTCGGAATGCCCCTGCAAAGGTTCACCTTCCGGCTTCCGTTCCTCGAGATCCCAGATCCTAATTGACTTATCTTCACCTGCACTGACTATCCTCTTGCCACCTGCAAGCATCACAATGGAATACACGTCTCCGTCATGTCCTCTCAACGCGTCCCCCACCTCTTCACCAGACTCCATGTCCCAAACCCGGATGGTGCCATCCCAGGAGGCACTCACGATTTGTCCAGCGTCGGGAATGAACCAGACGGACCACACCCGGAGCTCGTGCCCGGCGAATGTCTTCGCAGCAGATGGGCCGATCTCTTTCACTTTGCTTTCGTTGGGGTGTTGGGAGGCAGTTGGGTGATGTGAACGTCCTGAAAGACGCGAAGGTGTTGGAATATGTGATGAAGCTGGACTCGATGGAATTGGGGAGTGAGACATGGTGGACTTGATGAGTGAGAGATTCCGCAGAAGCTGAGGATTCTGGAGAGGGTGAACTGCCTGGGGAAAGAGGTCGGAAGCGAGACTGAATACCCAAGTGTGACTTGGTCGATGTTTTAGCAACTCTCACAAGGAATTCGGGATTGCTCTGAAGGAGAGAGTGAATGCACCGTGACACTTCGCGATGGAAGTTTTTGGAGAAGTCGGGTGTTTGTGTTGGAAAGGTAGACAGTTGGATTTCGGTCCAGCTAGAGAGAGGTTGAGACGGATATTATCAGACGCCCAACGACATGCCCTAACAACGCCCTTGTGGTGTTTCAGTCCACAAGGCACTGTCAGTGGGTGCATGTAAGATGACTTGAGCGTGAGAGTTTGGTGAGATGACAGCTTGGCCGGGGTTTTCACTTCGTCGTCGTCGTCGTTGCATATACCTCCTAGTAAGCCAGTTATATTGGCAAAACTTGTGATCAAAGTTCCTGGACACAAGCCACCAGTTACAGTTCAGAATTGAATCCAAGTGATGTTTCAATGTGGCCCGATGGACCGTCATCGATTCATCGATCATGATTCAGATCGTTCGTTCCCTTTGCGAGCTCGGGTAGCTCGGGTCGATCCAAGAGACTTCCAAGAGCGGCGGTTCGCAGATCCCCGAAAACACAACAGTCTGACTACTTATAATTTTACTTCCGCCCCGAGTTTCTTGTCATTCGTTCCTGAGCTGGGACCATAGTTTTCTCAAATCTGAACCCAATCTGTCTCTTTTTGTAGTCCGCAGGTCCACCAAGGAGCAGCCCATGTACTCCTGCCTCGACAACTACACAATAAGATCACGAACATGAACAAGCTGCCGCTGAACTGCAAAGATGAGCAAATAGTAAGCGTCTTGAGCTTGATTAATGATTCTTGGCCCATTCATTCCCTGGGCTCAACTCAGCAGTTGCTCAGATATGGAAAATCCGTTGTGCTACACAAATCCAGCAACTCGCTCCTAAGCTGACTGTGGAAGTCACGATCGCCAGAGCCTGTAAGTCATGTTTATCAAGTTGAACGACAGCGGCACGTAGAGCCTCATCTGTGATATTAGACTGTTGGTGGCCCCAGCACCTGGTCACGTCCTGATGGCCCAACCGTCTAGCGCAGTCCGGAGGGTGACCGTCCAGTGATGCACCTGCAGAAGACACCATTAGGCGACGCCGCGCCGAAATGATGGCCGCCGAAGAAACACGCGCCGCCGAATAGCTCAGGAAAGATCACACACATCCGAGCTACAAGCCGCTCAAGCTTGACTGAAATAGGACGTCGGATGCTCCGCCCATGCACACGCCAAAAGTGACTCCGATACCCCGAAGACCGTTCGACATGCGAAGAAGCTGCTGTCCGTAGGTCATCTAATACGGAGAGAGGTGTTGAAGCGAACTACCAAGCGGGCGTCACCCGACCAGCGGCGACAAAGGTCCAGAAGAGCGTGGGATTGACGTTGACGTCGAGCATAGAAGTTCATGAGCTGCAGGATATGGTTATGACGGGAATATAGAATCGAATTTCAACTGTCTTCGTGTATGTGATCGCACCGACGTGTACTTAGCTTAGTAAATTTCAACGTTGCATCACTGCTCACGCAAGGAACTTCCGGTGGGTTGTGCATACATGGTACTCCCTTGGGAGGGTAAATGCAAAGAGGCATTCAACGAAGTAACTCGAATCAAGCGGGAACTGGACCATGCCAGGCAGCCAATGGACATATCCAAATTGATAATGCGTGGAGTGAAAGTTCATACGTAGCCTACAAATGTACAATGTCCGATACAAGACGGCCACTACGCGTAGACCCACATAGGTGTCATGGGTCACCGGTCATAGGTAACACTCCACGATCTCGTAGCACATCCAATGACAACAACGATAAAGACATCCAGCACTTCTCACCGAATCGGTATCCTCCTCCGTTGCGGTTCGGTCACCTCTCCGCTGTCTGTTACGCAGCTTTTCGACGACCTGCGCGCATGGTCAGAACGGCGGAACACGGACAGACGTAAATTCAGAACTGGGCGTACCTTCTTTGCTTTGGCAGCTGCCCGTCGTGTGCGCTTGGGTTTTGGTTCGCTTGCAGCATTGAGCTGTGTTGGGTCATCACCAGCACCGGGTTTCTTGGCTGTAGACGACGTTCCTGCCGCGTTGGAAGTATTCTGTTGCCCTGCGTCTTGCTGTCCTTGCTGTCCTTGTGTCTTGTTCTGCGCTGCTGATGCACCGGTCGTACGACCTTGGCGTTTTTTTTTCCTCGGCTTTCCGTCTGGGACAACCATCCAGAACTGCACACTCCGTCAGAACGGCGAACCTGCACCAACATGGGCTGAGTGCATGATGTACCTTCTTTGCTTTCGCCTCTGCAATTTGCGTCACCCTGGGTCTCGGTTCCCTTGCAGCATCATGCGCTGCCACGTCAATGCTAGCGTCGTATCGTGATCCGCGATGGCGCGAGAACTTGAATCGATCTAAGAAGCGCGTAGACGACGGTCCTGCGTTCGACCCTCTGGTGCGCGACGTCCCTGGGAACTGATACATGGACCAAGCCGTTGAACTAGCGTGGGGAGTCTAGAAGGATCACTCACGTTTAACCAATCGTCGGCGTTATTCCTTGCTGTCTCTTTGATGCGCTCCACGGGTCGGGGAATGGCCGGAAGCTGGCAGTTCGAATTAGTCTCCTGTTGTCGGTTTGGAAAAGACCGAAAAGCGACGTACGTCGAGAAGTGATGATTTCGCCCCATCAACTGCCTGAACATGCCACAATGAGTTTGCGAAATGACTACCATGGGCGGAAATGCGAGCACTTACCTTCTCCCGGAGAAGATCTTCAAACTCAGGAATGTCCCATAGGTAAACCAAGTGATCATCGCATCCGCTGGCGAGTTGTTTGTCGTCCGGTAAAAATGTAACATGATTAACTTGGTTGTTGTGTGAGAGAGTGGCTAGCTGTTCCCAGGTCACAGTATTCCATAGTTTAACGGTGTTGTCCCCGGAAGCACTAGCAAGTATCTTGTCATCGTTTGAGAGAGCCAAAGCCCAGATCGTTGTGTCGTGTGCTTGCAAGGGCTCCTCGACCGGTTCACCTGTCTCCGCATTCCAGCGGCGTATCATCCCGTCATCCGATCCGGAAATGAGCACGTCATCACGCGAAGTCCACAACACGGACCTCACTGTTCGCTCGTGTCCTCTCATAGGTGCTACAAGTTCCTCTCCAGTATCCCGCTTCCAGACATGAACAAGGCCATTTTCTAATCCCGTTGCCAATTTCAAACCATCTCGAGAGAACTTGACGAAATAAACCTGGTCGTCACACTTGATGGAGCCTTGGACTACCTCTCGCGTGTCCAAATCCCATACTTTAACCGTCTGATCAGATGAACCACTGGCAAGATACCGACCGTTAGGGGAGATGTCGATGCAAGAGACGGCGTCGGAATGCCCCTGCAAAGGTTCGGCTGCCGGCTTCCGTTCCTCGAGATCCCAGATCCTAATCGACTTGTCTTCACCCGCACTGGCTATCCTCTTGCCACCGGCAAGCACCACAATGAAATACACCTCTCCAACATGTCCCCTCATCGCGTCGCCCACCTCTTCACCAGACTCCACGTCCCAAACCCGGATGGTGCCATCCTCGGAGGCACTCACGATTTGTCCAGCGTCTGGAATGAACAAGACGGACCACACCCGGTCCTCGTGCCCGGCGAATGTCTTCGCAGCAGATGGGCCGATCTCTTTCACTTTGCTTTCGTCGGGACGTTGAGAGGAAGTTGAGTGGTGCGAACGACCTGAAAGACGCGAAGGCGTTGGAATATGGGATGAAACTGGACTCGATGGAATTGGAGAGTGAGACATGGTGAAGTTGATGAGTGAGAGATTCCGCAGAGGCTGACGATTCTGGAGAGGGTGAATTGCCTGGGGAAAGAGGAAAGAGGAGGTCGGAAGCGAGACTGAATACCAAAGTGTGACTTCGTGGATGTTTTAGCAACTCTCGAGACTCGCAGGAAACTCGGGATTGCTCTGAAGGAGAGAGTGCACGGTGACACTTCGCGATGGAAGCTGCCGCACAAGACTTTCGCGTGTTTGTGTTGGAACGGTGGACAGTTAAATTTCGGTCCAGCTAGAGAGATGTTGAGACCTGTTGAGACGGAGATTATTAGACGCCCAACGACATGCCCTAACAACGCCCTGACTCCTGAGAGTTTGGTGAGCTCCCGACATGGTCTGGGTTGCAACGTGCATGGGCTTTCACCTCGTCGTGGACGTCGTTGTATATACTAGTTATGTTGGCAAACTCGTGATCGAAGTTCCTGGATGCAAGAATTGAACCCAAGCGATATTTCCTGTCGGATCATCGATCCGATCGTTCGTTCCCGGTTGGGTCGATCCAAGAGACTTCCAAGAGCGGCAGTCCTCAGATCCTCGAAAACACAACTGACTATTTATAATTTTGCTTCCGCCCCGAGTTTCTTGTCGTTCGTTCCTGGCATGGCGAGCTGCGGCCGTAGATCAACCCGATCTGTCTGGTCCAGTAAGGAGCAGCCCAAGTACTCCTGCCTCGACTACTATACAATAAGATCACGAAGATGAATGAGCTGCCGAATTGCAACGATGAGCAAACAGTAAGTACAAGTCTTGGTTCTTGGCCTTCCCTGGGCCGAACTCAGCAGTTGCTCAGATATGCAAATCCGTCGTGCTACACAAATCCAGAAAGTTGCAACTCGCTCCTAACCTGACTGTGGAAGTCACGATCGCAAGAGCCTCGTCTGTAAGTCATATTTGTCAAATTGAACGAGAGCGGCACGTAGAGCCTCATCCGTAATATTAGACTGTTGGTAGCCATCCATTCTGATCGGTCCAGCCCCGTCGATAGCACTCATCATCGGCACATCCCTCTCGATGTTGGCTTCCTAAGTCGAGTTAGCCCAACCCACAAGATGGAAGAGCCGATCCGGTAACATCACGTTCGGTCGTTACACAAAGCGACTGATGAAAACCATTTAATCAATCACTGACAGGTTTTGGATGCCCGTGATCCCAAGGGTGGCGAAGTTGATTGGTGGATAAAGTTGTTCGAAGGAGCGAAAGTGAGGGAGCGGAGACTCGCTTTTGTCCTGAGCAAATAGGCATACTCATCTAACTGTCGTCTTGCTCTCTTCCTGCCTTAACTCGGAGCCTCATCGGGATACCAGGTCACAAGGGACAATATCCAGCGATGGAAGCGCTAACTCCGAGATACATCCCCTCTCTTCCATCGCGTTCAGCGTCATCAACCACAAATCAACCAAAGATATTCTCGTCTTGCACCATCGTCCCAGTACTGCTTCGCCTCTTCAGATATTGAAGCCTAGCGCAACGCATGGCGTGTCCACTGACCGTCGATGTTGTCGAAGAGCGCATCTGATGGCAGTACCTCCATTAATTGCACGAGGTCATCAATGCCAGCGATCATTATCCAGGTTCTGGATGTTCGTGATCCGAGATTACATTACATCTCTGCACAAAGTGAGCGATGCCTGCAATACTTTCATCATACCCCTCGTCCTACTGGATGCCCGTGGCGGGGGTATAGGAGTCAGTGAGTGCAAGAGGAGGTTCGAAGGCGCGAGAGTGAAGGGATTCTGATTTCATCCTGGGCGAAGTAGGTACTACTCGTCCTTCCTCCTCATTTGCGCCTCATCCCAGTTCACACCTAGATCGCTAGGGAGAATGCCCAGTGTCAGCCATCCAGAGATCCAACTTGTCGACCACCGCCCCGCCACCTACTCGCATCCTAAAGTCCAAAGGTCTAGCCCCGGAGAGGAGCGTGTCCGTACAGTGATGCACCAGCACATTACTCCTCATCTGGCCGCCGAAATAATGGCCTCAGAGCTAGGCGTACCTTCTTTACTTTGGCCGCTGCCCATCGCGTGCACTTGGGTGTTGGTTCGCTTGCAGCATTGGGTTGTGTCGGTTCCTCACCAGCATCGGGTTTCTTGGCTGTAGACGACGGTCCAGCTTCGTTGGAAATATTCTGTTGGCCTGCGTCTTGCTGTCCTTGTTGTCCTTCTGTCCCTGTGTCTTGTTCTGCGACGCTGATGCACTGGTCGTACAACCTTCCCGCTTTTTCTTCCTCTGCTTTCCGTCTGGGACAACCATCCAGAACTGCGCATTCCGTCAGAACGGCGAACCTGCACCGACATGGGCTGAGAGTACGATGTACCTTCTTGGCTTTCGCTGCTGCAATTTGAGTGACCTTGGGCTTCTTTCCAATATCATGTTGTGTCATTTCAATGCTATCGTCTTGTCGTGATCCGCGATGGCATGAGAACTTGAATCGATCTAAGAAGCGTGTAGACGACGGTCCTGTTTTCGACGCTCTGGTGTACGGCGTCGTTGGGAACTGATACGCTGGTCAGGGCGCCGAACTACTAGTAGCACGTGGAGTCCAGAAGGGTCACTCACGTTTAACCAACCGTTGGCGTTATTCCTTGCACTCTCTTCGATACGCCCCACGGGACAGGAAATGGCCGGAAGCTAAAAGTTAGAGTTAGCCTCCTGTTGTCGTTTTCCAAAAGAAACACAAGAGATGAAAGACGTACGTCGAGAAGTGATGATGTCGCTCCATCAGCTGCCTGAACACGCCACAATCAGTTTGCGAATTGACTCTCATGGACGGAAATACAAGCATTTACCTTCTCGCGGGGAAGATCTGTCAGACGCAGGAATGTCCCATAGATAAACCAACTTATCGTCGCATGCGGCGCTGGCAAGTTGTTTGTCGTCCGGCGAAAATGTAACATGATTCACTTCGTTCTTGTGTGTGAAGGTGGCTAGCTATCGCCAGGTCGCAGTATGCCATAGTTTAATGGTGTTGTCGCGGGAAGCACTAGCAAATATCCTGTTGTCGTTTGAGAGAGCCAAACCCATGATCCTCGCATCGTGCGCTTGTAAGGGCTCCCAAACCAGTTTATTTGTCTCCGCATTCCAGCGGCGTACCATCCCGTTCGATGATCCGGAACTGAGCACTTTATCACTTGCAGTCCACAATACAGAGTCCACCCATCTCCCACGTCCCCTCATAGGTTCCACAGGTTCCACTCCAGTATCCCACTTCCAAACACGAACAAGGCCACCCCGTGATCCCGCTGTCCAGTGTCAAACCATCTTGACGAAAACATCGTCACACTTAATTGCGCCTTGGATTATCTCTCGCGTGCCCAAATCCCATATTTTAACCGTGTGATCATAGGAACCACTGCCAAGCTAACGACCGTTAGGAAATATGTCGATGGAACTGACACCCCCGGCCTGCAAAGGTTCGGCTTCCGGCTTCTGCTCCTCGAGATTCCAGGCCCTAATCGACTTGTCTTCACCCGTGCTGGCTATCCTCTTGCCACCGGAAAGCATCACACCTCCATCATGTCCCCTCAGCGCGTCCTCCACCTCTTCACCAGACTCCAGGTCCGAAACCCAGATGGAGCCATCCCTGGAGGCACTCACGATTTGTCCAGCGTCGGGAACGAACAAGACAAACCACACGCAGCCCTCGTGTCCGGTGAAAGTCCTTGCAGCCGATGGGCAGATCTCTTTCACTTTCCTGTCGTCGGGACGTTGAGAGGAAGTTGAGAGGTATTATCGACGCGAATGACGTGAAGGTGTTGGAATATGGATGAAGCTGGACTCGATGGAACTGGGGAGTGGGATATGGTGAGGTTGATCAGCGAGCGATTCCGCAGAGGCTGGGGAGTCTGGAGAGGGTGAAACACCAGCCGAATGAGGAACGAGGATGTCGGAAGCGAGATTGAATTCCAAATTGACTTCGTCGGATGTTCAGCAACTCTCGCAAGGAAATCGAGATTGCTATGAAAAGGATACACTGTGCCAGTGACACTTCGCGATGGAAGCTTTCGAACGAGTTATGTGGTGGACGGTGAACTTTCGGTTCAGCTAGGAGGTTGAGACAGAAAACGTTGGACGCCCAACAACGTACATTATCAACGCCCTTGTGGAATTTCAGTCCACGAAGCATCCACTCCAGGGAATTTCGCCATCATGATGTGCCATACATCACTCGAGTGGCTTCTCGTTGCTCCTAACGTACGACGTGGAAGTTACACCCGTTTGTGTAAACGATGGTCGTTGGAGGGTTCTGGAGGGGATGAATTGCCAGTGGAACGAGAGTCGAAGATGTCGGAATCCCCAAAGTGCGACTCCGTCGATGTTGTAGCAACTCTTGCAAGAAAGTCATTCTACAAAACCGAAAACCAAAACGCGTTTGATCATGTGACCATAGATGGCAGTTCCAGATTGAATTAACCCCTATGTAATAGGTCATCAACACCAGCGATATGATGGATTTCCTTACAAGTGGCTTCTACAAACCGACCATATACCGAGCTGTCCAGCCTCCCGAGGATCAGAGCGCATACTATGATCGACTCGAATCTTTTTATTTCAGGATGCCTGACGATGACGTCAGACTGTTGCCCCTCATGCAGAGAATCGGCATCGAGAGTCGCTGCCAGTGTCCTGATGATGAAGCTCCGCTCCCGGAGGTGTGGAGGAAAGGGATAACCGCGACCTGTGGCTGTTCAGAGCTGAAGAAAGGCTCCGAGAAGGATGTCGAGGAGGAAGTCATTGAAGCCATTGTGGTGAAGCACTACAACTGAGCTCATGTAGTCAGTGTGACGGCTCTGTATGACACATTTTGGTTTAACCAACAAATCGGAAGTCCATATTCTATGAGCTCATTCCAGATTTTGCCTTCATTTGATCGGAGGACCAAACGGAAAACACAGAAGAGTGAAGGGTTGGAAGCAGCACGCCCATCAGCCAAGTGGTGGTCTGCATTCGTCCACATTGTTGCATCCCTGACGTCCAAAGCCCAGTGCCAGGAATTATATACTGAATAGTCTAACCATCTACTAAGGCCAAGACTGGAACGCTTCTTGACCTCTTACTACGTGGCACTCCTGCGAGGCACATAATGTAGTGCTTTGTTACCGTAGTATATGGACAGCCGAGGTTGACAAATAGCCATCTCTGACGGGCCAGCCGAGGGTGGGCCGAGCTACAACTTGTATTCATAGAATATGGATTGGCCGACATACTAATGTTGAGTTCCATGTGATATGGGTCGGCCCATTAAATTTTTCATGGTGTTTTGAGTCATGGGTGAATACATTAATCTGCATCTGGGAGGATGTGACCCAAAGGTGTTGGATGGGCCGAGGGTTAGGTGAGCTGAAGGTGTTGGGTGGGCTGAGGGATCAGTGACCCAAAGG
This sequence comes from Melanogaster broomeanus, assembly GCA_014904935.1. NCBI lineage: Eukaryota > Fungi > Basidiomycota > Agaricomycetes > Boletales > Melanogastraceae > Melanogaster > Melanogaster broomeanus. The sequence continues at coordinate 34,159 of MU123818.1, read as the reverse complement.
TGTTGGGTGGGCCAAGGGATAGGTGATCCGAAGGTGTTGGGTGGGCCGAGGGATAGGTGAGCCGAAGTGTTGGGTGGGCCAAGGGATCAGTGATCCATAGGTGTTGGGTGGGCTGAGGGATCAGTGACCCCAAGGTGTTGGGTGGGCCAAGGGATAGGTGATCCAAAGGTGTTGGGTGGGCCAAGGGATCAGTGATCCATAGGTGTTGGGTGGGCTGAGGGATTGGTGACCCAAAGGTGTTGGGTGGGCCAAGGGATAGATGGGTAGAGGTTGTTGGGATAGCTGGGCTGAGGTTGTTGGGTGGGTCTGAGGGATCAGTGATCATTAGGACCTTAGGTGCTGATAAACAGTTGTCCGAGGTATTGGTAGGCAATGTCATGGGTAAACCTGCGGGTATGGGCAGTCATACCCTTACCCTTACCCTTACCCGAGCTTTACCTGCACCCCCGAGCACAGGTACGGGTTGAGCTATTGATAAGGGGGTATTGACCCGCGGGTACTATGGCATCAGGGGTATACCCACAGGCTGCATGTATTGTAGAGCGGTAACAATCAAACAGCATTGTATGATGTACTACTCATGGTATCCGATCTAAACCACCCCCTTGTAAACTATTATACCCGGGGGGTATACCCATCAAGTAGTCCAACCCGTACCCATAGTCAGGTATTGGTACAGGTTTGATCAAGACCCAGTGGCATCTAGACAGACCCACGGGTAGGCAATAGCACGGGTATGGCTAACCCTCACGGGTTACGGGTACAGGTACCTATGGGTACGGTAGCATGGGTATGGCTAACCCTCACGGGTTACGGGTCCGGGTACCTACGGGTACGGGTCCAGGTCTGGATTTGGCAACCTGTGCAAAACCTGTACCCGTACCCGTAGGTACCCATACCCGTAACCCGTGGTATGGGTACCTACGGGTACGGGTCTGGGTCCGGATTTGGCGACCCGTGCAAAACCCGTACCCGTAACCCGTCGTGCAAAACCCATACCCGTAGCCTGATTAAGCTTTCTGCGGTGGTGTAAATACCATTTATGGTAATTCGTCGGTAATTCGTTACTTCTCACAGGCTGATTTTGCACTGATCACCTTTCCATCTTCCCTCGAGCGACTCACATGTAGGCAAGAGCACGGGTTGGGGACGCACACAATGAGGAGACTGCATGCACAGCCACGACAATGACAACGACTTCCCGATGCATACCATAGGCCCATAGTACAAGGCCCGGGTTCATACACGCTTGCACCATGCCGCAACAGCACCACACCCCAAACAGCTCACCCGCGCTTCAGCCATGCCCGAAACACCTCACCCACACTTACGCCTCGAAAACGGACCCACCGCCTCAAAATGGGATGTCGCCTCAAAGCGGACCGACGTGTTGAAAATGGACTCAGCACCTCACAAATGGGCCCGTCATCCCAAAACTAACCCTGTTGCCTCACAAACAGATCTGTTGTCTCAAAAGCTGACCCAGCACCTACAGCCTCAACAACACCACCACTCAGACTCCTGGTCACCTCAAAATCAGCCCCGTCACCTCAAAAACAGTCTTGTTGCCTCAAAATCAGCCCCATTGCCTCAAAGTCAGCCTCGTTGCCAAAGGATCAGCCCCGTTGCCTCAAATTCAGCCCCGTTGCCTCAAAATCAGTCCTGTCGCCTCAAAATCAGCCCTATCGCCTCACAAAAACATACTTGACACCTCAAAAATGTCCCAGTCGCTTCAACAACAGTCCCATCGCCTCAAAGTCAGCCTCGTCACCGCAGGATCAGCCCCGTCGCCTCAAATTCAGCACCGTCACCTCACAATCAGTCCTGTCGCCTCAAAGTCAGCCTCGTCACCGAAGGATCAGCCCCGTCACCTCAAATTCACCCCATCGCCTCAAAATCAGTCCCATTGCCTCAAAATCAGTCCCGTCACCTCAAAGTCAGCCTCATCACCGAAGGATCAGCCCCATCGCCTCAAATTCAGCCCTGTCACCTCAAAGTCACCCCCATCGCCTCAAAATCAGTCCCGTTGCCCCAGGCACACACTCTGACATTGACGCCATTGAGCTAGTAGATAGATCTTGTATTTAGCCTACTTAAAATATAGCATACCCGTGGGTATACCCATACCTAAACCCGTACCCGCATCACGGGTATGGGTATATCCTGGGGTATGGGTGTGGGTATGACCCTCATCACTAGGCAATGGCATGGGTACGGGTAACCCGAATGGGTTACGGGTACGTGTAGGGTATGGGTATGGGTACAGGTTTGGTGCGGGTTGCTATTTGGCACTGATGATCTTTCCATCGGAGTGTGCATCAGGGCGCAGTGTTTTATTATGTAGATCTAATGGCACACTGACACTGCAAATTTTACATTACAAACAGTAGATATGTACAAAATTAATCAAGCCGCCATTTCTACATCCTCATCAACAGCATTTCCTTCTGATTCATCCTGAGAGATGAACTGAGCGAGCATAGGAGGAACGGGTAAACTTGGTGAGGACAAGGTATTGACTTCTTTGTTGTTGTCCGCATCCAACAGCTGAAGTGGAGAAGGGACCGAGGCTCCGCTGGGAGGAGGACATGCTAACTGGATGCCGAGGTGGGATTGAGCTTGAGGCTCGCTGTCCAGTTCTATGAGAAGACATGATTGGCTGCCAACAGACTCCAAATTCAGCCTCTGCATCTCGTGAGACACAGAGATGCCGGTAGGGAGAGCACTGCCAGGGGGTGAAGTTGCGGATGGCTCATCCGCGATCCGTTGCCGAAGGGCTTCGACAACCCGAGAAAGACTAAGGACTTGCTGCTGCAGCTCGGGGATCTTTGCCACCTCCATTTCTAGCTCGGGGATCTTCACCACCTCCATTTCCAGGGAGGAAATTCAACCCTCGAGTGCTGTGATGACTGCGTCCTTGGGGTCAGAGGATGGGATGGGAGGAGCATCCGTGATGGGGGTTGTTGGGACCTCGGTCTTGTTCAGCTGTATGACCTGAGTAATGCTTCGAGCTGGGATCGGGGCTCCACTTGGCTTTCTTATTGGGATGACTACCCCATCAAAAACTAAGCATATCAATTTACAAACGAAGTCCAGTGTGGAGAGCCTTACCTAGCTTCAACTTCTCTTTTGATCCGCTTCCTCTAGTACTTGGGCTCGCTTCGGGTGCGAGATTCTTGGTCCTGGACTTGGAGAGAGAGGTTTTGGCCTTCTTTGCAGGTGATGGAGCTGGCTCCAAGCTTGGTGAATGATGGGTGGAAGTGGCCACAACAGATGTGGCCTGAAGTGCTCGATGAGTTGGCGCTCGGGATGGCACTCGGGATGGCGCCGAGATTGAGCTCGGGATGGCACCTTGGATTGAGCTCGGGATGGGATTTGGGATGTAGGCTGCTTTGGGAGTTGGGTTGGAGGCCTGGATTCGTCTCGTGTACGCTTGGCTCGTTTGGAGAAGCTGCAGGCAATCTTGCTCGAACTGCATGGCTTGCATGCCCCATCAGCTGTGGCATCTCGAATGATCCTGACGCATTCTTTTTGTTTTCGAGAGCAGGCGTCACAAGCTTCGGAAGTGAGGTGAGGGGACGATGTTGGCGGTGGTGCGGATGCGGATGGCTTTGCAGGGACTGGCGGTGGTGCGGATTTGGACGGCTTCGAAGTGACTGACTGAGGTTCGTCATCTTCATCTGTATCAATAAACTCCCGGGATTTGAATGCCCGGGAGCTGGACCTCCCCTTGGATAGCTTCTTCGGCTTCCTCTCAAGACTTCTCCCTCTGGTTTCCTCCACATCCTCGACCCGACCCCCACCCCCACCAGATCCCTTACCCAGCCTCTCTCTTTGCCTTTTCCTTTCCCTTCCCCATATCCTGACCGCCGTGCTTACCATCCTTGTGACCTTTCTCCTGCTCCTGCTCTGCCTCTGTGATTCTACCAGCTTCCACCCTTCCAGCTCGTTCCAATGGATCGACTCCCTTACCCTTGAGAATTGGCTTCGGTGACTGGGACCAATGGTGGGCTGCTGATGTCGGGGCCGGGCTTGAGGATAGCAGCGACGTTGGGCCAGCCTCGGGTCGGGACCTCACCGATGGGATACATCAGCATGTCCGCGGCAATGACTACAGCTGGGACTTTCACCCCAGGCATGTACTTTGCCCGAACTTGGTCCTATTTCCAGTATGAATCTGTCATATAATGCTATTGAATTATTACTTACCAATGTACCATTGACAGCAATGACTGCCTTCTTCCATTCTTCGATGGCTGATTTGCCTCGGATGTTCAAAATGGCCTGCTTTGATATCCTGGCCAGCCTTCTCGGCGAATGCCTCGAATTCAGTATGGAGGTTTGTGGATGTGGAAGACATTGTAGGTGGAGAAAGGCTGAGTTGTTGAGATGGGATGTGAGTTGTTGGGGTGAAAAGTCGTTTGAAGTTGAAATCTGGGAAGGTGTACGAGGTCACCGAGCCGACTGTATTACGTACCGACGCTTAATAAATTTTCAAATCTAATCTTCAGACATTCAAGTCCAACTCATCCTTACCCTGCTTTGCAACAAGTTACAGGCTAGTAAAATAACCACCCATGGATTCTCAACTCAATCATGCGGGTCATGTCAGGTTCAATGGTAAGGACACAATTCCCTTCACTTGCTTATCAAAGCTCAATCCTCTAGACAACCCGATGGAGATCGACCCACCATCCTCGTCTGATCACTTTGCACCCCCGGCAGTTCCTTCCCAAACATCGTCTTGGGAGAGGTCCACTCAAAGTTCTTCTCCCGACTTGTCCCCACCAAGCTTCCAGCCCCCACTGATTCCCGACAATTTCTTGACCACATCCTTCGGACCTCAAACAGGCCTTCGCTTTCCAACCCCTCCCATCTTGCTAAGCAGTTCTCCTAGTTTCCATCACCTGCTTCCATTCCCGAGGACGACGCCTTCCTATTCCAACAGCATTCCAATTTACCTTCACTCCGACGACTCTCATCCCATTCATCCCCATCGGAACCTAATGTCGAGTCTAGAGGTCCCAGGCTGCCACCTCCAGCCATCCCCAACCCAACAGTCAATTCTGCCATCCTGTTCGATGACATTTCTGCAGGCATGGCAGTCTTCGGTCAATCACTGCCCTCGGGATCGTTGTCACAGGACCGGCTCCAGTCTATCATGAGCACCTTCAACCGATCAGCAGTCGGAGATGGGGATCTTTCCCCTGGAGACCGATCCCGGTTAGATTTTGTAAGTTTCTTTTCATTGCATCACAATTCTAGTATTAAACCACATTTAAAGACCACCATATGTTTCAGAGATACCATGAAGACGAACAGGCTCGGACGCGGATCAACCCGCTGAGCCGACACCATGACCGGTTCCTACTGATGGCCTATGTCCATTATGTAGATCGGTTCATGTATCTGTCTGACCGGAGTTTAGAACTGACCATGCAGATAGATAGACTCACCGAGACTATCCAGCACATGGACGAGGTCTTAGCTAAACAAAGGAAGTAATCAGCGGATCTAGTATTCACATCTTGTTCCTTATGATACAGTAGTCGATTTTTGGATTGTACTTAGGATACCATGCCTGCCAACAATCACTTCCTCTTTCTTTTGTCAGCTACCTTTGGCTGGGGACTTGCATCAGGAATCGGGCAGGCATCAGTCGGCTCCGTTTCGATCTCCTCGGTTGCTCTTCAGGATCTAAGGAATATCAGTGAATAGTTCACTGAAGCAGAGGCCTGGCCGGAATACCCTTACCATCCTCCAATACATCCTGAGGTTCTATTGGCACCCATGGCCTCATCTGGGTAGGCTTTCCTCCTTTGGTCTTCGGCTTTGGAGTCTGGTCCTGGAATATCAGAGTAGTCATTAAGGCAGTTGGAATATCCTTACCATCGGCCGATGCATGCCTGCGGTTCTCTGTTTCTTCTCTGCCTTCAGGTCTTGTCCAAGTGTTTTCTTGGTGGCAGTACTCTTGGTTTTCAGCCGAGGGATGGGCTCTTCAGAGTTGAGCTCAGGTGTGGTCTTCCTAGCATAACTGACCCGGGCCTTTGATGCCCGAGATGTCATTGGGCGGGGCTCTGGTTCCACTGAGGTCCAGCGGTGTGGGCCTGCACATCTATGATTCAGAAACCATCTACATGAATGGACCATGCTCACTCACCTCTGTCATCACCATCCGATGTTGCTTGTCTTCGGTTCTTGCTGGGACCAATTCCCGATGTGGCACTTCGGCCGTCGGATTCCTCTTCCTCGGCCACTTGATCAACTGCTGCCCTGCCTTTAGTTTTTTGGACCACAACTATTCATTATGGTAAGATATCTGTGGCATTCATCAGAAATTCACCCACCAGTACCCTGTGATCTGATGGGTATTGCCTTCCGAGGACCATGCCGGAGAAGATGCTGAGTTCCTTCAGTAAGGTCATCTCCCTCACTGCCTGGATCGTTCCCCTCCATCTGAGATTCATCCCCATCCTCCTCGACTGGACTCCGAACTGTCAGAGCTGACCAACCTTGAATTTATCCTCCTCTTCCGAGTCAGCCCATCATCGGATGTCGCCTTTCTTTTGCCTTTAGATGCTTTCTGCCTTCGGATGGCTGCCTCTTGGTCGGAATCGGAATCGACTGGGTTCTGGAGGGTTCCTGTTGAGTCCTGCCACTTCCTGAAACAAAATACATCTTCTGGGTCAGAGCTTTGTCTCTTCCTCCAGAACTCCAAGATGGCAATGACATCTTTCTTCTGAAGCTTGGATGGTTCCCGAAGTTTGACCCCTTCGGGAAGATACTTGGTGGCAATGTAGTCTGATCTCTGACCAGAAATCTGCATCCATGGGACGGATCCGTTCTTAGTCCCAGAAGCCTTTCCTACAGGAGGAATCAGTAATGCTGAACTGATGGCCTTGGAACTTACTGTAGTGGAATGTGAGAATCCTCGGATCATCTGTTTCATAGCTTCTAGGCTAGCGTCCTTGATGTCCAATATCCAAGCCTTGTCCCCTTTCCTAACCAAAGACAAGGGATCGGTCTTGGCTTTGGTAGATTTCTTCTTCCTCGGCCGAGGGCTGGCATCGGAATCGATCTTCGGAATCGTCTTCATCCCCTGAGCTTGTATCTCCCAGAGCCTTCTTCGCATACTCCATCCACCTTTGATGCACACCACCCCACCCAGTGAAAGCCTCTCCATCATCTATCTCCTCGTTGATGTCGAATCTATAACTGAGTCAGTAACCGACCAGCCATTGGGTCCGGAGTGATGATCTCAGTCTCTTACTGGGTGGTCATTATCTGGCCATTTCGGTCTTTCCATGTACCGAGTAATGCTACCCTCATCCCACATTGCCTCCACATCTCCTCTGCAAACTCCCTCGCATATCTTTCTCCTTTTTGTAAAGCAGTCCTACCGATGACGTCATCAACGGAATCCTTCGGAAACATCGCCAGACTTACCTCGCCTGTACCTCGGGTGGAGGCTTTGCTTTCCTCCACTCTTCTGCCTGTCTTTCAGCCTCCTGGACCTCCTCCTCGGTCAGGCCATTCATTACCTGGTTGACCCCCCATTGATACGAAGCTATCATCTCTCGCTCCCCTGGCTTTGCTCCCCTTTCCACCTCTATCAGATTCTGAATCTCTTCCTTCTTCTGGACTTTGATGACATCCCGAGCTGTACAGGTCTTCCCATATTTCACCAGCCTCTTGGTGACCTTTCTTCGGCCATGGTTGTATAACCAGTTTTTGTATGCCTATCCCGAGACCTTAGCTGAAACACATGAAATATGATTATTGGACTCACCTGCTTCCGAATGTCCCATTCATCTCTACTCATGTTTCCGATGGAATCCAACTTCTTTGCCTCTTTGTGGACCTCCCTGTACACTGCAGGCCTGTTCCTCTTGTTCTTCCATGCCTCCAACTGAGACTTGAGGATGTTGATCTCGTCCTCGGACAACTTTCTGGCCACCTTTGTAGTGGCAGATACAGTGCTGGCTCTGCTGGATGGTGCTCGAGCCATGATGAGACAAGGAATATGTTTCTATTAGGATTGCTCTGATAGATGGTTGGGTATGGCTTCGACACTCAAATGTTTCTACTATTGCCTTTCCCTAACGAAACACTTCATTTGCTTCTCCACCTCGATCAAATGCTGTAAACATGCTTGCCGACATCAGAACCTTTCCATGGATGTTTCCATCATGCTGTAATGCCCCTTGATGGACATCGGAATGCCTCGGCACCGTCCTCTGTCGGCTGCATTCTATTTAAGGTAGGCCCAAATTGGTAATTTATGTAAGGTGGCCGATCATCCATTCCCTGTTGTAGACTGATTTACCAATCGATGTAATATGGACCCTGACCAACCTTAATATTGATATCTCGTGTGCATCACACGAGTTAGAGGCATGACAAGTGATTAGTTGGCTAGTGGAGGTTTGACTTCGTGGCCAGAGCACCGAGTTCTGCTCCTGTCCTTCTCTTGTCTGGTCATGGCTAAGCCTAAGCACATTGCTGTAGATGATCATAGTCCTGTGGTGGAGGTCCGGTGGAAGACCATCCAAACCACCAGAGGTCCAAAGACTAAACTCTTGAAAGTCACTCCAGAAAAGAAAAGGTCAAGGAAGAAGTCTCGACAAAAGTCCCCAGCCACAGGCCCCGACTTCCCCATGTATGACCCAGATTTCGATGACATGCCAGAGCCATTCAAATTTACCAACAAGGTGACATTGTCATGTTTCCATAGAATATGCTGTTCCAAATGTAAACTCTTCATCTCCAGACCCAAAATGACTTCCTCCGAGAATGGGAACACCATAAACAACAGTATCTCGACATATTGATCCAACTAGAGGGGCCACCCGAGCCCAGGAAGTGTTCCCATTGTCTGGAGATGGCACTTACAGGTGTTCCGACTGCTTCAGAAGGCCACTCTTCTGCACTTCCTGCTGTCGAGACAACCATAGGACTCACCCTTTCCATCGGGTAGAGCAATGGGTTGGAACTCACTTCCAGGAATCCTCCCTTCTACTGGTATGTTTTCAGCTACATATGCTGAAAACCCTCTGCTTTACTGATGACATGTCATAGGCTGGATTGACCCTACACCTCGGCCATGATGGAGAAGTCTGTCCATGTGGAGTCAGAGAAGTTCCCAAGAAATGCCAGATGATGAATGGGAGCCATCCCAACCAGGGGGTAGACCTGCCCACCTTCGGATTCCTGACTCTCCAGGTTACCTGATAGTGGTGGACACCTCTGGGGTACATTACTGCAACATCCGATACTGCAACTGCCCTGGCAGTCCCGAACCTCATTTCCAGCTACTTGGCGCAGGTCTATTTCCTGCCAGCATTGCTTGCCCCAGCACTGTGTTCACCTTCCAGGTCCTTGATGACTTCCTTCGGGACAATGTGGAATGTGGAACCGCAGCCATGAATTATTTCAGCAAGCTCAAGAGGATCACATCCAATGTGTTTCCTCACTTTGTGCCAGTGAGATTCTCTGATTTCGTCCACACCTTGGCTCTGATGTAGGATTAGGATCGGTATCGGGAGCTCCTTCGGGTCGCTCGGATTTGGAGAGTTCTCAAGCTGTTGAAATGGAATGGCTTCGGACATGATCTGAGAGCTGTGGGTCCTGGGCAGCTGGTCCTGTTCTGCCCTGCATGTCCACAGAAAGGGATCAATTTGGACCCTGAAAAGGATAAGGATCTGTCCAGGTGAGTTTCCGAAACCTGGATCCCGAGCCAAGCTGAAGTCCTCGGTAGCTGGAAATATGCTCGGACCATCATCATGGATGGAAACTTCAAGGCAGAACATATGCATGACAAGAGGCCCGATGATCAGGTGTTTCTTATGGATGGTAAGGGCTACATGGTGTCTCGGGAGAGGTATCATGAATACTTGAAGGCTGCAAAGGACACCCCCGAGGTATGATCTCGGTCAAGGCATGCAATTCAGTTATGCTGACTTCCCATTGGCCTCGATGACTCAAGAGGTCTAGCTGTAATAATCATCGAGCAGTGAACCAGGCAAATGCCCATAGGCACAAGTTGGAAGCCACCGGAATAGGAGGATCAGCATGTGCCCGACATGGGTGTTTCATCCCTCATTCTTTGGTGGACTTTCAAAAGGGGGAAAGGTATTCCACTCCTGCTTCGGTCTGACTTGGCATACCGACCATACTTTCTAAGACAGGTGAACATGGACTATTCCCTAAGCCATGCTCTCAATCACAACATGGCGGGCATCCAGCAGGTCTTCACCTTCTATGATGTCAATTGCCAATATATGAAGCACTTCCGAAGAGGATCTCATCCAACTCCGATCTGAGAATTCCGACAGACATCAGCATCATCCCGAGCATCGGCTTATGGCATGTTCACGGTCATCAAACCGAATGCTTTGCCCGATACTCTCCGGGATTCATCCAAGGAGCAGGTAGAGTGGAGGGAGAAATCATAGAGACCCTCTGGGCTATCCTGAATGTCATTTCGGGTTCTGCCCGCGGGATGTCGGCTCCCCATAGGCAAGAACTGCTTGATTTTCAAATGAATGATTCCAACTTTCAGAAAATGATTAGGATGGGTGAGCCAAGTGTTCTCCAGGAGATTTCATGGCTGATTATGTTTAGCGGGAAGCATTCATAGGAAACTCAAGATAGCATTGACCAGCAAGGAAGAGGCTGCAGATGCTTTCCGAGCTCTGGATGAAGGTTTGCCGTCGGATCGGAAGAAGAAATTGCTCAAACAGGAACGGAAGGCCATGACAGAGAGAGAAGGAAATCCTGCAGCCATGGATATTTACCAGATCCGATTGGATAGAGGTGATTCTCCTGTATATGTCCCCTACAGCCTGCTGAAGAACCTGTAGCTCCGACAATGAAAAGCATCGAGCTTGCCATGTTATCTCGATCTCATTCTATACCTTCCACTCGAAGGGGGTCAAGTACTTGGTTGGCTCGAGGCTTGCACATCCAGCAATCCCAGATCCAACTAAGGTTGGAGGCCCTTTCTTTCGGTAATAAGGCCACCGAAGCTCAAAGGCTGACCCTGGCAAGGAAAAGGGATAGGCTAGGTACTGACGTCCGAAGCTTTGTCTCCGATGCCCTTCCTTCCTCGGTCAAATCCAAGTCCAGTCACCTGATGAATGGGACAGTCACTCCGACGAGTGGATTGATTACTCAGGATCTGATGAAGACGATGCCGAAGTAGCCTTCGGAAATATAGAACCCCACCGCGAGGAAGAATCTCATCTCCCCTTCCCTTCCTTCATGGGTAGAACAGCCTGCATGGAATTAGGTATTGAATGGCTGGCAGAAGAAGAACTGGAACTGAGAAAGGGTCAAGCTAACGACTCCCTCCAACATCTCAGGATGGCATTGGCCGAGAAAGCTGTGCTCTTCCGGACTGAACTTCGGCATGCCAGCAGTCAGACCCATACCACCCGGGCATGGGGAAAAATCAACACCATAGAGCTAACTGTGAAGAAGCATGCTGCCCTTCTATCGAGCATGCCGACAGGCATGATCTCATTGGAAGCCGATGAAGAAACACTATCTCGATATCAGGTACTGGAGAAGGAACACCTCAAGGTCAGCACTGTAGTGTCGGACCCGAATGCCCGAGGTCAAAGGGATGCCAAATTAGCCTGGTTCTGGACCATGGATGTGCAAAGGGATACCGAACTGAATGATTGGATGTCAGAATGTATGTGGAAGGTGTACTGATGTTCACTTAACAGCCAAGCTGAATCCATGTGATCTTTCTACAGTTTATCGGGGGCATTGGCTGCGGGCAAAGGCGCTCAAGGACCGATGGGAAGAGGAGGTGGAACTTCTCCGAGCAGAAGGTGAATGGACAAGTAATTTCTTTGATTACAAGTCCAGGGCATGGGGCATCATTTTCCGAGACTCTGCTAGGCAAGGTCGGGTCGGTCCTGCTTGCTATGCAGCCCGACAACAAGCCAATTTCGGGAGTCTGAGGGATCACTGTAAAGACCTGTTAGGAAACTAGCAGAATGGCCCGGTTTAGCTTTCAGTTTATTGTTGTCAGTTCATTGTTGTTGTTCCTTGTTGGTTCATTGTTGTTGGTTCATTGTTTCTAGCTTATTGTGTTGATAAATTTAAGGGCCACTGCTTCCATGTCTTCAATATTCACCAAATCCACAATGGCTCCATACTTCCCTGATGAGACAGGCTTCCAGAACATACTTGAATACATTGGTCTCAGATTCGAGTTCATCCGTCGGGCAACAGTCGCGGACACCATCGACCCTGGCCGATGTCAAAGAAATATGCCTGTGGAAGTGGTAAGTTTTCCTTTTGTCTATGAATCTCAACCTATCTACCACTGTTCCAGGCCCTGGCCACCCGAGTCATCACCACTGCCATGATGCAGGGTTGGAACAATTTGGAGATCCCTCATACCATCAGGATGTTGGTGGATCCTCAACATACCGTGCAGGCCCATGTTAACAGGCCCTACCTGGACGTCAAAGATGACCCTGGAATGCCGTATCAATGGTGGTCCGAAGCCGACAACAACCTACCTGAGTTTTATCAAGAACTCGGATGGGATGTTTTATTGCACCTGTATAACGAGTTTGTCACTCGATTTCCTACAGTAAGTGCTCATCTCCCCTCCACTGGACTCCCCCAAATTCGCTCTATTTTAGCTGGTACCGACTCCGAAGGCCGATACCCAACAACTCACCGAGATAGAGCAACTAGAGGAGGCCCGAAGGCATGCGGTCATCACAAGGGGTTTGCTGCAAGCGGAGAGCAACAAGGTGGAAGGAGAGCTTAGGTTGGCGATGGAAAGGATAGTCCAGCTAGAGGAACACTGGAGCCCTGGAGACATTTTTGATGCTATCAAGTCTTCAGAGGACAACGGTAGATCCAGCTGGCCATTCATGTAAACTATTGTATTTTGTAGCAGTAGGCAATGGCAAGGGTATGGCATGGGTTAGTATGGGTACCTACGGGTATGGTACAGGTCCAGATTTGGCAACTTGCCAAACCCGTACCCATACCCGTTAGCCAACGGCACGGGTACGGGTAACCTGCACGGGTTACGGGTATGGGTATCTGTGGGTACGGGTACGGATTTTGCAACCTTTGCAAAACTCGTACCCATACCCGTACCCTTTGCCTAATCAAGCCTTGTGTGGCCGTGGAAATACCATTTACAGTAATTCGTTACATTGCTGATTTTGCGCTGATCATCTTTTCATCACATACGCACCAACCAAGCCAAGCACGCACGTCGACATCGACACAACTCAGGCTAAGCTGTGTGCAGCCACGATACATCTTTCCTCACAGCATGCAACATAACCCCCTCACATGTGCGTCAACCAAGTCCAGCATACACGTCAGCGCAACGCATCGCCACCCTTAACAACTCGCGCAGCTATGTACAACGATCATGCCCACTACCCATGGGCCACACCAGCCCCCTCATGCATAATCACAGGGACTCGGAGTGGTGCACGTGCGACACGATGCAGCCACCACCATGACGACATAAGCTTTCTCTTTTTCTGGTTTATTAACGAGCTAACTACTTGCACAGCTTTCGAGCCTATGACGATTACGTGCACTCCCCATGGACGATACTGTTACGATGTGCGATGCACACAGACAAGGTGACGAGAGGACAAGGAGACAGAGAGAAAGGATGACAACCAAAGGTACGTTGTCCATCACATAGCATGCCCCACAATGCGCCAATGCGCCTGATGATGACAACAGTGCAGCCCACCTATTCACACCACTCACGCGACGCACTGGACATGCGTAGCCACAACGACAAAGACAACGATGACAAGATGCATCCGCTACCCGTGTACATGCGCCATACAACCCCGGTGACAGCATACATGGACGTGGACGACTCCAGGTCCAATAAGATCCGTCGCCCGGTGCATCGGAAATACACCCGAGATGCTGGAGGGCATCTAGGGCCTCTGGGACGAAAGCCGTAAGGATAGCGAGCCCGGTACCCGAAGATCACGCGCCCCTGTTGACTGTTCTCAGGGCCCAAGGTGTATTAATTAACTACTTAGTATACTTGTGGCATGTTAGTACAAGTACTGTATACATATTGGACCCACAGGCATACCCAACAGGGGTCAACCCACAGGGTCCATATTCCCGAACCCATCTAAGTACCCTTACCCATTGGGGGGGGTATGGGTATTCTGCGGGTACAGGTATGGGTATGTCACCAATACCCATGGGTATACCCCTGCCATTGCCTAATACCCATATCTCTCAGGGCTAGCTACCCATGCCAAAGGGTATGGGTTTTAGCACGGGTGGACGGGTAAGAACCCACAGGCATACCCATCATGGGTATACCCACGGGTACGGTATATTTTCAACTAACTACAGTAGTATACTTTATTGTATGTTACATACTGTATACATAGTAGACCCGCGGGTATACCACTTGAACCCTTCCACATACCCCTACCCGATTGGGTGGCATGGGTATTCCGCGGGTTACGGTATGTCACCCATACCTGCAGGTATACCCCTGCCATTGCCTATGTAGCAGATGTCATAGAGAGAGAAAACTTGGATAGTAATTCAGGGAGGTCCCCCTGTAGAACCCAATCACATCTGTCCACTCCTACTCCCTCATGAACGTTGTCCCTCATGTGATAAGCAAGGCAAATCCTATCCCTTACCGACGGAGGAACTCCATGCCGAAGGACCTTTCCTGATAGTGCTAGTACTGTTCCTGGCCCATAGGACAGTCCCACCCTGAGAGTGTCCAACTCCATGTGAAGGTCGGGATCCCCACCTATGGTAGCCAACATATCCAACCACTGAATTCTGCAGTTTTGGTCCCGATGAAATGGGGTTGCCCGATTGACGATGACTGATGTCACAGAATAGACCGAAGACCACTCGGAAAGGACCAACTTCATTTCCTCAATCTTGATGGATTGACCCAACTTGCAGAGGGCTTCCCTCCCAGATGAATAGAGGTCGGGATGCATGACAAACAAGGATGCTGAAAGGATGGCAGTTTGCAAAGAGCTGGCTTGGAGCCATTTCCGAGGCCCTGGATCTTCATTCGAGTCTTTCAGGAGAGCGGATACCTCAGGCATATGTCGGAAGGGCTACTACCTTCAGGATGTGTTTGGCATGAAAGGAAAAGTGGTTCCTTACCAGGCGACCTTGCTGATACCAAGCAGGGGACAATTATATGGCGCCTCTCACCTCTCCTCCACCAAACAGCTCCTCCTCTGTCCTCCAAGATCTTGAGTTGCTGACACTCCTACTTAAGGCTGGGAACAGCAATTCCAGGTTACTCCCACATTCCCTCTGCCCAAAGTCATCAGCACCATCCCGATGGAAATGAAAGAACTAAAGCCCACCTGAGAACTCATGAGATAGGACGCCGGGAAGATACCATGCCAGGACAACCCCTGTCTGGTCCAATAGGAGGGTCAGATCCGATATCATCTCCTTGGCTTCCTCTACAGGGAATCTTTCCTTGAGAGATTGCTCCTTTTGTTCATTGGTACCAGTCTCATTCGGCCCTAATGACTCCGCCATCCTTCGGATGTCGATCGGGAAGCTCCCTGGTCCAACATGAACATTGATATATATATATTCTGAGCTCACTTACTTTGGTTCTGATAAGCCTTGGCCATCAATTGAACAATCTGATCGGCTTCGAAGACTGCTGACAATGGAATGGATGTATCGGGAAGTGAGGTAGGTTGGATAGGCCGGCCTATGGCTTCCAGAAATCGGTTGATCATATATTCAGCAATAATATCGGACATGCGAAGTCTCCAATGTGGTGGGATTTCCATGGTTGAGGAGAATAGACAACAAATGGCTATCAGGCAATTTTACTTGTTGGAGTTAACTCCCCAGCCGATTTATTCCAACAAGCTACCCATCGGCTGACCCAGCAGCAACTGACTAACCATCACCTATGGCCGAACTTGCCCCTATGGAATCCTACACCTTGGCCCATCTGCTGCCGATACCTATACATCACCCAGTACCTATGGGTCAGTATTTCCTCAGTCCATCCAATACCTATGGGTCAGTATTTCTTGGCCCACCCAATACCTACTTATTCCCTCGGCCAACCCAGTATCTATGAGTCAGCATTTCCTCGGCCCACCCAATACCTATGGATCAGTATTCCTTCGGCCCACACAATATCTATGGATTTGTATTTCCTCGGCCCATCCAATACCTATGGATCAGTATTTCTTCAGCCCACCCAATACCTACGGATCTGTATTTCCTCGGCCCACCCAACACCTACTTATTCCCTTGGCCCACTCAATACCTAGGGTCATCATTCCCTCGGCCAACCCAGTATCTATGGGTCAGTATTTCCTCAGCCCATCCAATACCTATGGGTCACTCATATGTTGGCCCACCTAGTATCTATGAGGTACATCCCTTGGCCCACCCCCACCCTATATAGATGGGTACACCAACCCCTCGGCTGACCCAATACCTATGGGTCATCATTTCCTTGGCCCGCCCAATACCTATGGAGTACATCCCTTGGCCCCCCTATATAGATGGGTCAACCACCCCTCAGCCTGCCCAGTATCTATAGGGTACAGCCCTCGGCCCCCTCAATACCTATGGGGTACAGCCCTCGGCCCACCCAATACCTATGGGTCATCCATACCTTGGCCCATTCAATACCTATGGGTGACCCATACTTCAGCCCACCCAGTATCTATGGGTTACATCACTGGGCCCACCCAATATAGATGGGTCATCCACTCCTTGGCTCACCAGCCCTATCATTGGGGTACATCCCTCGGCTGACCCAAAACCTATGGGTCACATCCTTTGGCCCACCTAACACCTATGGGACTGCCATCCCTTGGCCCGACCATTACTTATGAAATACACCTGGTCGGCCAACCCGTATGACATGGAACTCGATTATATCGGTCAATCCATACCCCACAGATACAATTTAATAGACCTACCCAATACTCAATCATCTCACAATGGGCCGACTCATATCATATGGAATTCAATTATATATCGGCCAACCCGTATCCTATGGATACTAGTTGTAGCTCGGCCCACCTTCGGCTGACCCGTCAGAGACAGCTATTTGTCAACCTCGGCTGCCCGTATACTACGGTCCAATGCACTACATGGGCTCTGCGAGGACCCCGAAATTAGAGAAACAATACAGC
Source organism: Melanogaster broomeanus (assembly GCA_014904935.1). Taxonomy (NCBI): domain Eukaryota; kingdom Fungi; phylum Basidiomycota; class Agaricomycetes; order Boletales; family Melanogastraceae; genus Melanogaster; species Melanogaster broomeanus. The sequence continues at coordinate 16,964 of MU123818.1, read as the reverse complement.
ATAGACTACATCCATACCTCCCCAGACATAACCTAGTATCACACAAACACCAAACCAAAACAACTGGTCTGAGGCTTCGAGGACTAAAATGGCACTCGGAAAACCCAAACCCAAACCCAATCCTAATGGAGGGGGCGAAAGCGAATCAAGGGCAGTCACATCCTCAACAGTCACAGCCACAAGAAAAAGTGCCAGAACCCAAAGCCAGGCTCCACTGCCAGAGGGACGCATGCAATACACTGTTAAAGATGCGACTACAGGAGTGGCATACCTTAACAAATCCCTCCTATGCATCGAAGGCGAGGACTTCACCGCGAATAGGCTAGCCACAGTCCTCCTACACATATCCCAAATGGACAAAATGCCACGGGCCTCAATTGAAGCAATCTGAGCGGTAGCCTTCATCATGGAAGAAGAAAGTATGGCCATGACAATCAATGCCATCACCCCAGAAATCAAGGAAGCAGCCTCAAAAGAAATTGCAGCCCAGGTAATCACTGCCATCGCACCTCACGTACCTAACATGCTCCAAATCTCAGAATCGATGAAGGCAAACATGGAAGGACTAGAACAGATCCAAGCGTCTGAAACCCTAAAACCCACGCTATCGACAATGGAGGTGACCATGGAAAGGGTTGAAGATGCCGTGGATGCGGTACTTTCAAGCATAGATGACATCAACCATATCATCCCTAGTCCCAGCAATCGACTCTACTCAGAAATCGATCGAAGAACTAGTCAACTCAGCAGAAGCAACAACAGAAGAGAACCCATCAATGCATACTCCACGATCATACAGCGAAGCAGTTAAGTCCAGCAAACAAGCACCAATCGCTGACAACTCCACAGCACAACGGCTATAGCAAGAGCAGCAACAAAGGAAAAACAAATACTAATCGAACCCCAAGAAGGAAAGCAGTTATACGCCCCCATGCAACCAGCGGAAGAAATAGCGAATAAAGTCACAAATGCAATCGTGGCAGCAAGCACTCTCGAATCCCCCCCCCACTAACGTCAAGGCTATTGTCAAGCTCAAGAACGGAGGACTTCTGGTAGAACTAGACAACGGAGAGTACGCCGTATGGATCAAAAGGGCCGAAAACCAAACTAGGTTCATTGCAGCCCTCGAAAACACAGCAAGAATCAAGGAGCGATCGTATCAGATACTCACCCCCTTCCTACCAATCTCATCGCCCATACACGACACGGACTGGCTAAGAGCGGTAGAAATGGAGAACGACATTGACAACGAATCCATAGAATCCATTCGATGGGTCAAACCAGCGGAAAGAAGATCCCCTGCGCAACTAGGGATCAGCACGGGTATACCCCCGGGTATCAGAAGCTATACCCATACCCGTACCTGTCACGGGTTGGTACCCACGTGTGTGGGTACGGGTTTTTGTGCGGGTCAGCACATAAAGACCCGTGGGTATACCCTCAATGGGTATACCTGTGGGTATGCTGTATATTTCGTAGCCTACATACAATGTTACTACTCTAGCTTTCAATGCGACGGGACCCATATGAGCCTACCAAAGTGGGGTCCAAAACAAGCAGGCGGGGTCAAAAGCAAGCAGGCAGGGTCCAGGACAAGTGGGTGGTGTCCAAAACGAGTGGGTGGGACCGAAAACTGAATGGGTGAGGTCAAAAACGGTCCAAGAATGAGTAAGCAGGGTTCAAACCGAGTAGGAGGGACTAAAGATGAGTGGGTGGGGTCAAAGACAAGCGGGTGGGGTCAGAGACGAGTGGGTAGCATCCAAAACGAGCAGGTGGCATCCAAAACGAGTGGGTGAGATTGAGGACGAGCGAGTGGCACCCAAGACGAGTGGGTGGCATCCAAGACAAGTGGATGCGGGCAAAAACGAGCAGGTGACATCCAAAACAAGCAGGGTGGAGTCCAAAAAGAGCGGGTAGGGCCCAAAACGAGTGAATGGGGTCAAAAACGAGGGGGCGAGGTCAAAAACAAGCGGAAAAATGAGCAGGTGGGGTGCACGGAATGAGTGAGTTGGGCCCAAAACAAGTGGGTGGTGTCAAAAACAAGTAGATCGGCTCAAAACCAAGGGGGCAGGGTCCGAAACGAGGGGGTGGGATCAAAAGTGAGCTCAAGGGGGGGAAAAAACTGGTTCTGATAATGATCAGTGCACTGATCTTAAAGATCCAGTGGCAACTGACGTGTCTCAAGCCCCAGGTCCTCCCCTCCCATCACCCGAAACCTATATCGCACCTGAAACGTCGTAGGTAGCTCCTCAAAACTCAAAAATGAATGGGTGGGTCCAGAGTGAGTATGTGGAGTCCAGAAGGAGTCCGAGCAGGTGGGGTCAAAACGAACGCGTCTCGTTTGAGACTCGAGAGACAGGAGGGACCGGACCATAGTGCTCCTGTAGTTCGAGGCGACGAGGTCTTGTGTTTTGAACATCGTTGAGCGGGCGTGGTGTTGGACTGCTGTGCATGGTGTGTGTGTGTTTGGGTGCGATTGAGCCCAATATGGCAATCACACCACCACAAATTCCTCGATTAGGAGACGGGTACCCCCCGCAGGTACGGGTTTTTGTGTGGGTCTCGGAATCCTAACCCGTACCCGTACCTGCGACCCGTGCAGGTTACCCATACCCGTGCTGTTCCCTATGTGCAACGCATAGCCCACGCCATCATCAACCTCAGAACCCCACAAACGGTGAACTCTCTAATGAAGAACAGACTATATGTATGCAAGAACAAGCTCCTCCCACACAAGGAAAAATGGGAACCCATCCGCTGCGCTCAATGTCAGAAATGGGGACACATAGCGAGAGACTGCACTGCAAACCACGACACCTATGCAACATGCAGACACGCACACAGAAAAGAAAACTGCGACTCATACAAAACGTACTACTGTGTCGGTTGCGACGCAAACGACCACTCCAGCAGTGACCCACAATGCCCAACGTACTTGACAAAATGCAACGAAATAGACGCCAAGTACCCAGAAAATCATATGCCATACTTCCCCACTGACGAACCCTGGACCCAAGTCATGCTACCAATGAAGCCACCCATCCAGAAGCCTAAAGTGCCAATGACCACCAACTACAGCGCAACAAAATGACCAAACCTGCACCAGACCACCTTAGACCATGGATTCATGTATTGCCCCGGAGCACCCCCGCTCTCACCGAAAAAGCGTCCTCCACCCTTCCGTGTAACAACGCCAGCAACCTACTCAAACAGAATTCCTCTTGCGAACAGCTGTCAGAAACCGCGTCAAACAACCACCTCCGAGACTGAATCACCTCCCTTGATCATACTAGACTCCAACACGAGTGGACGAAACAATCCCGCTCCCATCCCCCCGACAGCAACGACGGTCACCCTCAGCCCACCGATCCTGAACTAATGAATGATACAAACCCATCACAGGAAATGCAGCTTCGCATATGGCAACAAAATTTAAACTCCTTCAAGACAGCTCAGCTTTCACTCCTTGAAGGACCCAAATCGACCCAATGGGACATTCTCACACTACAAGAACCCCATATAGACCCCAGAAAAAACACCACATCCACCCGCCGCTTCCACATCGTCTACCCCACCACGCGCTACAATAACCATGCACCTAAATCACGGGCCGTCTTCCTTATCTCCACACTCCTCGACTCTAACTCATGGTCCCAACTCCCCTTCCCCTCGCCGGATGTCGTTGTCGTCCAAATTACTGGAACATTCGGCCGTTGTACCATCTTCAATATCTACAACAACTGCAACTCACAGGACACCTTGGGAAACCTAGCTGCATATCTGGAAACCCATATACATGAACTGCGTACTTCAGACAACGACCACATGCTATGGCTAGGCGACTTCAACCGGCACCACCCCCTATGGGAAGAAGAACGCAACGCGCACCTACTAACAAACCACCACCTAGACGCTGCACAACCCCTCATCAAGCTACTCGCAGACTACGGAATGATAATGACGCTACCGAAGAACACCCCCACACTCGAAGCTCTAGCCACTAAAAATTGGACTCGCCCAGACAATGTATTCTGCACTGACCACACAGCCGAACTATTCAACTCATGCTACACAGAACCGTCATGGCGAGGTCCAAGAACAGATCACGTACCAATCTTAAGTGTACTAGAGCTCGAGGCGTCGAAGGTGAAGGAAGTACAAAGCCGAAACTTCAGGGACGTAGACTGGAAAATTTTTCAAAACACGCTCGAAGCTAAGTTGAAAACAATCCCAATTGACCACCCCATCATCACTCAAGACCAATTTCACGACACAGCAGAAAGACTTACAACAGCAATAACCGACACTATAGAAGAGCGCGTCCCACTATCCTGACCAACCCCCCACTCCAATGCTGGTGGAACCGCGACCTCACGATAATGAAGAAAGAAGTGGCAAAAGCTGGCAGTGACATTGTATCAAATGAGGGCCGCACCAGATCATCAAAGTCACGAGCAACATCGCATCCTATGAAACCGATACTCCAAAGCGATAAAGGAAACCAAACAGCAACATTGGACCGAATGGCTCAAAAACATAAGTAGTGAAGAGATTTGGATCGCTAACAGATACCTCAACGTAGAACCAGGCAATGGGGGACCATCAAGAATCCCCACCCTCAATGTCAGGACACCCGACGGTCAAGAGAAAAATGCAGGAACAAACGAAGAGAAGAGCAAAGCGCTAGCAGATGCCTTCTTTCCCCCCCCGCCAGCAACCTCATCGATCCCGGAAGAGCACGAGTACCTGGACACTTTACCAGACCCCGGTCCCATCACAAGCGAGCAACTCAGTCGATGTATCGCAAAGCTTCAACCGCACAAGGCCCCCGGTCCAGATGGAATCCATAACATAATCTGCAAAAAATGCGAAGCAACTCTCACACCCCATCTACTGAGGATATTCCATGCAGTCTTCCACCTCAATGTGTACTACAAGCTGTGGAGAGAGTTCACCACTGTCGTGCTACAAAAACCGGGACGCCCGAGCTACAAAGTAAGCAAAGCTTTTCGCCCCATAGCTCTACTAAAATACCACGGGAAAACTTCTCACCGCCATCATAGCAGACCAGATCACCTTCCTTCTAGAAAGCCATCACCTGCTCCCAGATACGCACTTTGGAGGACAACCAGGTCGATCAACAACGGACTCGCTGCATCTACTAGAAGCAATAGTCAAGGACGCATGGAGAACGGGGAAAGTAGTATCAGCCCTCTTCCTGGACATAGAAGGAGCCTTTCCGAATGCGGTAACGGACAGACTGTTGCACAACATGCGCAACAGAAGGCTGCCTAACTCGTTAATCCAATTCACATCCAGAGTACTCCAGGATCGACGAACAAGACTCTCCTTCGACGGCTACATCTCAGACTGGATGCCAGTAACAAATGGTATCGGGCAAGGAGACCCACTGTCGATGGTACTTTACATCATCTACAACTTGGATCTAGTAGACGTAGCGGAGAAGACCGGATGCACAGAACGAGCCCTAGCCTTCGTCGACGACATGGTATACATCGCCATCGGAAAGAATTTTGAAGCTACCCACACCATACTAACTGACATGATGACGCGACCCGGGGGGGGGAATAGAATGGTCTAAGGACCATAACTCAAGGTTTGAAATAACCAAATTTGCACTGATGAACTTCTCCATGAACAAAGAAAAACGAAGACCTGACTTTCTAATCAACGGGACGCCCATCGCACCCGTCGCCAACCACCGCTTCCTGGGGGTAGTTATGAACAAGGATCTACGCTGGAATGCACACGCCAACTACGCCGTTGGTAAAGGCACCGCCTACATCCTGCAGCACGTCGTCTCTCTCTTGTCACAAAAGGTGTCCCGCTCACATTGATGAAACAGCTATACACATCGGTTGCGCTCCCGAAGATGCTATATGCAGCTGACCTCTGGCTAACGCCAATGTTCGTCAAGAACTCCGACACATACCAACAAGGATCAATCGGACTTATGAAGAAGCTAAACAGTGTCCAACGCACCACAGCGCTCTGCATCACAGGAGCAATGAGATCCACTGCTACTGACGCCCTAGAAGCCCATGCCAAGCTGATTCCCCTAGCGCACCGGTTACAAAACATATGCCAACAAGCCACCTTAAGACTCGCAGCCCGACCATTACCGCACCCCCTGCATCAGCCGATAAGGAAAGCAGCAAAATGCTTTGTACAGAAGCACCGATCCTCCCTTCATTACCTAACTCATGCACTTGGTACTGACCCCAACTCCATAGAAACCATACGCCACTTTCGACATCCCCACGCAGCCAAGAAACCCTATGACATGAAGATCACTCACTCTCGGGACGACGCTATCAAGGATCACAACATGTCTACCGCCGCAACACACATCTACTGCGACGGATCTGGTCAAGAAGGAGGAATAGGAGCAGCAGCAGTCCTCTATGCGGCGAATGGAAACCCCAGGATCTTGAGATATCACCTCAGCACAACGGAAGAACACACCGTCTATGAGGCAGAGGCCCTGGGTTTGGTGCTGGCAGCACGACTCCTGGCACTAGGACAGGAACTGGAGTTCCCAGTAGAAATCTATGTGGACAACCAGGCTGCAATCCAATCCGGTGACGCATTGACTACGAAACCTGGCCACTATCTGATAGACCATTTCCACAGAGCGATAGCCAAGATACGCGAAGACAATCCAGGCGAAAACAACACCATCATGGTTTGCTGGATATCAGGGCACGACGGAGTAGAGGGTAACGAGAGAGCCGATGCGGAAGCCAAGAAGGCCGCAAAAGGAGCACGCAACAACAGCACCAAACGTTGCCTGCCAAGACTCATACGCAACGACCCACTGCCACTGAGTATGTCAGCGCTCAAGCAACATCAGAAAGCAGCATCGACGAAGAGATGGGCACGCATGTGGGCCAAATCACCAAGATATCAGTACCTCAACACGATCGACCCCAAGATGCTAACCGGATCCTTCACCAAACTCACCTCCTCACTCTCCCGAAGACACACCAGTATCCTCATCTGGCTCCATACACGCCATACCCTGCTGAATGCCCACCTTCACCGCATGGCAAGATCGGATACCCCCGACTGCCCCCATTGTCCTGGAATAGCAGAGGATGTTGGGCACTTCATATTCGGACGCCCACAGTATGCCCATGAACGCCACATCCTATCAGACAAACTACGTCGTTACGCAGATCAACTGCCTTACCTGTTAACAAGTAGCAAAGTGGTCCCTCATCTCCTCAACTACGTGAACAACACGGGACGATTCAAACCCACATTTGGTGATGTAACCATCTCAAGAATATAGAACGTCTGACCAGCCACTCCCCAGCCTAGCCAAATATCACACATGGTCGACAGAGGACAGGATCACTCCTCAGATCCCTCCTAAACTACCAAACGAATATACTCGTTGTTGGTTGGAAGAACCTCAGGCCTGTCGCGGAGGTCAAGGGAAAAGTCGACGATACCGAGACGAGGTGCAGGATAGATGAAACAGGGCCATCGTTCGAAGACTAAGGACATGTACAAGGACAAGAAGCGCAAGTCAATCACCTGAAGAAACACAAGGACTGCCCAGTCAAACTCTCCTACAACTTTCTTATCCCGTCACTCCCCTCATTCCACACCGTACAAAGACTGCATCAGCAGCCCAAGTACTTGTCACTATAGACCACGCAACACACCACAAACCACGCAGATCGAGGAAAGGAACCCTGCTGATTAGAAGGCCTGTGCAACTAAAACCACCGGAGGGAATGGATGGGACCAAAGGGGAGCCTTAAGCTCGCTCATCAGGGCATTTGCAAGGTTGGGGACGCGGGTGGGGCAAGGATGCCCCTTTAGTACCTAGCTCAGTGTTGTCCTTCATAGGGTAGTGCACCCCACCGGGACATAAATTGAATTAAAAAAAAAAAAAAAAGGCCAAGACTGATGCTAGCCTTACTAGGTGTGGATGCTGGTGGCCATTCAAGTTCAGTTGGGAAGGATGTCGAAAAATTGTGGAACAGCACAGCTGCGTTTGTGCCTCAGATCCATGCGTACTTTCAAAGAGGTCCATGACTGCAAGCCCTAGATTACGTCGCATCTACATAAATCATCAGGAATATGACAAGTTACTTAATCGCACTTATTGTGCTTTTGCAAGCTTTTTTTAGTGGAGGAAAGTAGTTTAAGTAGAGTCTCACACCACAAGCAGAGGAAAGTGAACAAAGTAAGCAAAGCACGGAACATAGATTACATAATGGTCAAGAATAATGCATGAGGTGAGGTTCGAACTCGCGACAGCATCAAAAATGTACATACAGCTGACACATAAGACCACTACACTACAACACCTTTACTGTAGCTGACAATGACATGAATATGATTGCAATACAAATACTAGTTCACAAATATTTGTCCAAGTCCGAGACACTACACTAAAGTGTACAAACCGACAACTTTTTTTCCTAATAGTGCTTTTTGCTTACTAATCACATGACTATCCACGTCAGCCCACTTCCGCATGTTCTAAGTTACTTAAAATTTTCCTTCCTCTCAAGTTTCAACATCTTCGAATGCTTCAGGATTCCGCAATGCGCAGCAACTGCTGACCCCTGCCTCCTCAAATCCACAGCCCTTAGCAACCAGCACTCAGGCCCAATACACGACAGCCCCGCCGTTGCGTTTTCAACCCCACCCGTACGTTTTCAGTCCTACCCGTTCGGTTTCAGCCCTGCCCCGTGCGTTTTCAGTCTCACCCACTGCACCCACTGTTTTCGACCCCGCCCTGTGTTTTAGCGCCACCCATGTGTTTTCAGCCCTGCCAGTGTGTCTTCAGCCGCACCTACCTGTTTTTGACCGCACCCGTGTGTTTTTAGCCCCACCGAACACCTCAAATGTGCTTGCAACAGCACACCCCACTCCAAACAGCACACCCGGTGCACCCCAAACGTGCCCGAAACTGCACACCGACACCCACAACACTCACCTGCGCCTCCAACATGGCCCTGCACATCCGTTTCAGCCACACCCATCACCCCGCCTGTTTTTAACCCATCCGGTGCCTTCTCAGTCTCATCCATGCGTTTTTAGCTCACCCGTACATTTTCAGTCCTGCCCGTGTATTTTCAGCCGCACCCATCCCAGTCGCTTCAAAAACAGTCCCGTCACCTCAAAGTCAGCCTCATCGCCAAAGGATCAGCCCCGTCGCCTCAGATTCAGCCCCGTCGCCTCAAAAACAGTCCTGTCGCCTCAAAAACAGCCCCATCGCCTCAAAAACGTCCTAGTCACTTCAACAACAGTCCCATCGCCTCAAAGTCAGCCTCGCAGGCCATACCGTTAGAGTGTTGCAACCAAACACTATAGTTATAGTGGTGCTAATATTGCACAATTCACTGTAAATTATTATATTGCAACACTTGTCAAACTTGGAGATATGTATTGCAAACTATAATTACATATATTGCAATACTTTAATGCCCCCTGTTGCAACACTGCTCCGCTATTTTGTGATTATGTAAGTGATCTAAAAGCGGTTAGAAGTGTCCAAATGCGGTCAGAAGTCTAAAGAATCAGCCACTACTCCCAAAACATGTCTACTTTAGGATATGTCAATATCTCAACTTCTGTGCCCCTCCCATGCATTCCCTGCTTCACCAGGGGCCATCCCCTCACTGTAGACCTATTGTACATACATACACATGCTATATACATGTAATAGAACCCATCTGACCGCTTCAATGAGTGCCTGAAAGGCTCTACAGGGGTGCAGACAATTTAGAGTGAAAAACATAAAAGTGGTGCGATGTTTTGATATTCTGGACACATGTACTACCACATTGTATCCCCAGAGAGGTACTATATGTAGGTATAACATATAAGAAGCCCAGGGCATGGGGATGGCTCCTTACCTGTATGTACTCACATCTCCTCCTGCCACCTTTTGATCTCAGGGGCCTGTAGGGATGGACTTGGGGTCAGGGCAGTGACACAAGGTCATGTAACACATATAATATGAAATTCTGAGATAGAGAGCATAGTACCCTACCCACAGAATGAGTAGCTACTAATATAATTCGCATTTTTCACTAATAGGGGTACCACAATTCCCCTGTGTGGAATTACTGAAATGTAAGTAGATGGATCTCTAGGTACTAGGTCTAGGTACCTCCTAATAACATCTAGAGGCAATACAGTGAGGTTTGAGTGCAGCAAAGATGAAACAGACATATGAAAAGGCGTGGGAAAATGCCCAAAAATTGCGGAGACTTTAGAAAACATAACAAAAACACACAACTGTTCACTGTGCAGCAGCATGGGAGGTCTGGGAATGGTTCATATGATCATCCTTCTTCAATATATGTGATTCTATGTTGTCAATGCTGTCATTTAGTGGTTCTAATTGTCAAAAATGCGAAATTGAGTAATTCTCCCATACAGAACATTTCAATTCATGAGTTGAGTCTATGTAACAATACAACCAATTTCGCATTTTTGACAATTAACACCACTAAATGACAGCATTGACGTGTGTTTTTGTTATGTTTTCTAAAGTCTCCGCAATTTTTGGGCATTTTCCCACGCCTTTTCATATGTCTGTTTCATCTTTGCTGCACTCAAACCTCACTGTATTGCCTCTAGATGTTATTAGGAGGTACCTAGACCTAGTACCTAGAGATCCATCTACTTACATTTCAGTAATTCCACACAGGGGAATTGTGGTACCCCTATTAGTGAAAAATGCGAATTATATTAGTAGCTACTCATTCTGTGGGTAGGGTACTATGCTCTCTATCTCAGAATTTCATATTATATGTGTTACATGACCTTGTGTCACTGCCCTGACCCCAAGTCCATCCCTACAGGCCCCTGAGATCAAAAGGTGGCAGGAGGAGATGTGAGTACATACAGGTAAGGAGCCATCCCCATGCCCTGGGCTTCTTATATGTTATACCTACATATAGTACCTCTCTGGGGATACAATGTGGTAGTACATGTGTCCAGAATATCAAAACATCGCACCACTTTTATGTTTTTCACTCTAAATTGTCTGCACCCCTGTAGAGCCTTTCAGGCACTCATTGAAGTGGTCAGATGGGTTCTATTACATGTATATAGCATGTGTATGTATGTACAATAGGTCTACAGTGAGGGGATGGCCCCTGGTGAAGCAGGGAATGCATGGGAGGGGCACAGAAGTTGAGATATTGACATATCCTAAAGTAGACATGTTTTGGGAGTAGTGGCTGATTCTTTAGACTTCTGACCGCATTTGGACACTTCTAACTGCTTTTAGATCACTTACATAATCACAAAATAGCGGAGCAGTGTTGCAACAGGGGGCATTAAAGTATTGCAATATTTAATTGTAATATTGCAACAAACTAACAATGTTGCAACACATTAGCCCCACTCAATTCTTAGTTTATTCATCCAGTTTATTTCGTGAATGCAATTAGTAGAATATATGTTGTGATAGGCGAGAAAATAAACAGATCAAGAAATGAGTGGTCGAGTTTATTTCCCGAGGCCTCCAAAGACGGAGTTGCTGGGTTTGAGTGTTGATCTCTGCCGATGCGGCGAAGTTCTTGTGATTCTTACAAGTGACCACTGAGTGTCATCGACTCGTAGGTCTACTTGCCAAAATGGATACCCCCAACTGGATATTCCCGGACGACAACACGTATGATGGTGTCTCTGAGGGCCTTGAACAATCAACACAGTGGAACTCTCCATCTCTGCCAGTGTACGAGCGAAACAGTGCAAGTTTCGGCGCAAATGACCATCTCTTGCCTACTATCAACAACAATACTTATCACAGCCTGCGTAGTACCACACCCCCGCACCACGAGACCACTCACAATTACCACATTGATGCTCGTTCTGGCTTACGTCGATTCGCCGCGCAAACCAGCACCAGCATGGCAAGACCATCGCCGTTCCAATTGGCACGATGGCCTGAACAATCCAAGCCCTGTCGTCCCTTCTATGAATCCATATCCATCAACAACTCCCCAGTATGACCTCCAGCCTCGTAATGGCTCCCGCATGCTGAATATACCACCAATTACTCGCACGCCAACTTGGAATGCAGCATTGAGCCTAGATGTCACCACACCAACCCCTTCTCAAGTCTCGGCGCCGCGTCGTACCCCAGCCGGTGTTATCAAGGCGGTTCCAGTGTCTGTAGGGAAGGGGAAAGGGTTGGCAGCAGCCGAGACAAAGAAACGGGGTGGGAAAGGCAGTAAGTCTGGCGAGGGTGGGCGACGGGCCTCTGGAACGTCAGATGACGAAATCTCAAAACTATCCATCAAGCAGCTCGCCGACGCCGACCTTAAGCTGATCAAGGATGATGGACTCGGTGATGCGCCAGTGAAGCCCGAAAGTACTGCAAAACGCGGGCTCACTGAGGACGAAAAATTCACCGTTGTCCAGTATATCACGTCTCCCGAGGTCAACAAGGAGTTCCGCCTTTGCCAGGGTTCCATTTTCACCAAGGTAAGTGTCGTAATTGCTCGATATTCACTGTTGCTCACGCCGCGAACCTAGCTCACTTACACGATCATCAAGAATGGGATCCAACCGACGCAAATTCGTAACTACTGGTGGGGACAAGCTTGGGAGAAGTATAAGCAGGCGAGGGAGTTGGAAAAGCACACAGGTGGTGGCGACGGCGATGAGGACAGACTCGAGGGTAAGACCGATGAAGACTCAGGGGTTGAGGACGAGGACGACGTAGCTTTGGATGGCACGAAATGCAAACAGGCCGCGAAGAAACCAAAGTTTTCGCGAAAGGTTCTTGAGGCCTTTAAAGAAAGTAAGCTCTACGAGATGATTGATGCAGTGTAAGCGCGTTTCTTCAATATTTGAACACATGCTCATTCAAGTACTAGAGGCTATGATGATGAGACTATTTCCCATACTCACGACGTCAACTCAAATGATCCAATCTCTGACAATGAGGGGCCCCCGAAGAAGAAGCTACGGAAGTCATCATCCACGGAGCCCGACAACTTGGGAGAGACCGCGTCACTGCTTCGTGACGTGATAGGGACTATTTCAAAGCATCATGAGAGGCAAGAACGTCTTGATGAGGTCAAGTTGGATCTCGCACGTAAACGGGAGCAACGAGAGCAGGAGGAGTATGAGGAACGCCAGGCTATGCTTCGGCGTAAGCACCGTGCAGATGAGTGGGCTCTGGTAAGTAAGTGGCTAGAGCATACAAGTCCTGTGATGCGGCGGAAGGGGGAGAGGCTTGCAGCTGAGTTGGAGGCGCTGGAGGAGGCAGAGGCAGCAGCACGGTGAATAATTTTGTAATGATTTTTCTAGTTGTTCAAAAAATAGTCTACGAGATTTTTACGTCTCAACATACCCACTCGATACAAGTCATCCTCGTTTAGAGAGCCACCGAGCATTCAAGCAGGTCCTTCTCCCCTCACTTCTACCACATCCCCCTCATCCCTCCCATTGAATCCTTTGATTGTCGTGGGATCATCACCAAACTCTTCAAGGAGATTATGCAAGATCATTGATGCTTCAATGATACGGAACATATCAGGAATGTTGATTCCTGTCATGCAACGGAGGAGGGGAAACCTTCCCTTCAATCGTCCAAAGGCATGCTCAACAAAAATTCATAGAGATGACAGCTGGCGATTCCACTTGCGACGCTGACTTGCTTCTTCAGGATTATTTGTGAGATCAAATTCATTGAAGGGGCGGATGGAATGTTTCGTGAGGGGATATCCTGGATATCAAAAGATGAGTCTGATCTATAAGTAAATGTCAGAAGAGAAAAACCTTTGTCCACAAGAATATATTCATGAGTGCAGAAGTACTCATCCCTGTGTTGCCAAAGGTGTGAATTCTTGAAGACACGACTGTCCTGAACTGAACCAGGCCACCCAAAGTCATATGATGTGAAGATTGCACGGTGGTCACATGTTGCCTGTACAATCAACTTGAAATGTTCAATAAGGGTTCAGAAAATTTTAGGAAAATCACGTACTGCATAATATTTCTTGCGACACCAATATGCATATCCATTCTTCACTGGTTTGTACATCAGTGGGATGTAGCTTCCATCAGCAATGCCGATGCAACCAGGAAAACCCCACTCAGCCATTTCAGATGAAAGGAAGTCTCTGCGTCTTTCACCAGGCCAAGCAAGGTGGTTGTTTTGTATGTTTCGGAGAGCACGGCTCACCCGATCATAGTAGAGATATGCAGTACCCTCTGCAATGGACATTACACTTGCAACCTTGATGCCAGATTCACCTCCGAGATGACAGAGAAAGGCGGAGAGCTGATAGTGGACTGATCGTTGAGGACGTTTTCCAGTGCTGATAAAGATGGGATCATGGTGAATCAGATCATGGACATGCCAAAAGGCTTCCCAGGTCATCCTGCAAGTAGTTAGTACACCCTGTCATTGGTCATGGAAGTAATTAGAAGATCCAGAGCCTCGCACCGGAACCAAGCCTTGAATTGACGTTCACTACTGCGATGCAGAAGAATCTCAGAGAAATCACTTGACTTCAGCTGATCATATGAGCCCCTTGAACCATACTTCTTCCCTCGTGCTAGTTTCCTTTCTTGAAGAGCAAGAACACCGATTCCAAGGCCAAGCAAGGTTTCATCGTCATCGACTGCATCTGCAAGCTGTGCAATAGCAAGGGCTTCAAGTAAAGATGCACACTGCCTGTGCATGGACCGTTCCTTTGTTTTGCTACGCCGAATTCGTGCCATTGTGCTTCAAGTTGTCTGGGCGGTGTGTTTCTGGACACCCAGCATCGGGCAGTTTCCGCGGGAAGCATCATTTTCAAACTCAGTGATGACACAGCCTTCATAGCGTTATAAATGAGTTTATTTCTACTTGATATTTACAATGACAGGTCAATATTGAAAAAATAAACTGGAACGAATAAACTAAGAATTGAGTGGGGCTATTGCATGAAAGTGTTGCAACATATATAACTACATATTGCAACACAGGTGCAAGAGTATGGCTAATGTAAGTTACTGTGTATCATGCAATATCTGACCACAATAACTACAAGATTTGTTGCAACACCTACCCAGCATCCTGTGAGCCTCGTCACCGAAGGGTCAGCCCTGTCACCTCAAAATCAGTCCCGTCGCCTCAAAATCAGTCCCATCACCTCAAAGTCAGCCTCGTCACTGAAGGGTCAGCCCCATCGCCTCAAAATCGGCCCTGTCACCTCAAAATCAGTCCTGTCACCTCAAAGTCGGCCTCGTCACCGAAGGATTAACCCCATCGCCTCAAATTCACCCCAATCGCCCCGTCGCCTCAAAGTCGGCCTCATCACCGAAGCCTGTCCCCTCAAATTCAGCCCCGTCGCCTCAAAATCAGTCCCGTCGCCTCAGAGTCGGTCTGGTCACCGAAGGATCAACCCTGTCGCCTCAAATTCACCCCCGTTGCCTCAAATTCACCCCCGTTGCCTCAAAATCAGTCCCGTTGCCTCAAAAACAGCCCCATCGCCTCAGGACCAGCCCGTCACCTTAAAATCAGTCCCACCCCCACCCGTTTTCGACCCCCACTCGTGCGTTGTCGGCGTGCTGACCGGCACCTGCTGTGGTCGATCCCAGCCGGTGTGTCTCGACTCTTGAGCTTCATTGTAATACTAATTTCATAGTCCACTTAATCTCCTTTGTGCTTGTATTTACTGGTGTGGTAGTAATATTATCGCCCTTTTCACCTGTTCCAAAAGTACAAAAAAAGTGTGAAAAAAGTGAAAATTAAGGTGGGCAAGATAACGACATAGCTTATATACTTAGTTTACTTGTTCGATGTCGAACTTAATTTGTACTTGGTCTTTGCTTATTTGGGCAAAAAAGTATGATTAAGCACAAATAAGGATTTTGACATATTCCTGATGCATTGAGCCCTGCCTCTGTTCCATCTCTGCGTCACGCATCAACATGACTACCGCTCACAGTTCGTGGTCCCGCGAATGCCAAGTCCGACAAAGGTAAGGATATGCCATGTTCCAAATCCGAGGGCATCACACTCCCGAACAAGGCATTACCCATTCCTCTTTCTTGAGAATAATGGACGCTTTTTCGCAGATTGAACATGATTCTCGATGCAAGAACACTGTGTAACACGATCTGGGCTCTAAAGCAGAAACATTCAGATATGCGATCATGGGCCGAAGCAATGAACATGTACCAGTCCACCCTGACATATTTATCAATAAATCCACGGTAAGGGTAGCACAAGAGTTTTGCATAAATCCCGGTCATTCCTCGTGCCGGGGAGTTTATGCATAAGCGCTTCTGTGAGGGATCCTCCATAATCGGGATCTGCCGGGTTTGCCTGACCGAGGGCACGTGAACCAGCACAGCCGCACTTTTGTGATTATCTAAGTATCCCAAAAGCGGCCACTACGTCCCAGAACATGATCGCATTTGGAAATGTCAATATATTGGCTCTCCTGGGCCTCCTCCTATGTTTTCTGCTTCTATACCACTGTTCCCCTCTACATATACCTGACAAAATTATGTTTACATCATATATGTATAGTATAGGCCATCTTTGACCGCTTACATGAGCACTTAAAGCATGGTATGTGGGTACAATCAATATATGGTGAAAAACCAAAAAAGCGGTCCGATATTTTGGTATTTCAGACATATGGACTTGTAAACTATGTCACAATTAAGGCATTGTATGTACCTAAAACATATTACAAGCCCATAGCACAGGGTGTAGTCTTGCCAGGGCTCGGCTAGGCTTGGTGTGGCTTAGCTCTTTCCAATTATGGATATAATTTAGCTTATAAAGCCTAGCCAAACGGGTGTCGAGCCGACGATTTTAACGGCTCAGCTGTGTTGCGCCAGTATTTGGGTGCCTCCATGAAAGCTGTGCAAGGGTGGCTCGAGTCAAGCTCGAGCTGACTCAAGTCCTATGTCTCAGACTCTCAGCCTGTCTGATACAACAAACCATACAT
>MU123817.1:0-91659 GCA_014904935.1 Melanogaster broomeanus | reverse complement strand
AGGGCCACTTTATCTTTTCGATCCACTTCATGCGTCCGTTGCTATTTGCGAGTAGCCCACTGAGTAAATCGTCGAATACTTTCATGCAGTGCGCGGAGGACCGCTGTCCGCGAACCATTCGGTCAGCAGGGATCACAATCTGAGCTCTGCGAGGATTCGAGGATATCTTTCACGGAGCTCGCTGCGGTAATGATGATTGAGATATGTGGTTGATGAGTTTGTTGCAAGAGGACTGCGCATTTTTGACAGAAAGCACGTATTCCCAAACGCAGCGGAAACTTGGTTCGCGATCTGGATGATCTCTCTCTTTTTTCAAGTAGCAATTGAACACATGGTAAGGAATCCTTTCCTGCGGCTGCGTAGTGCAGAGGGGCCTTGCTAAATGCGTCGAGCGCATTGATATCACAAACATCCAGGGCCACAATATGGCGGCAAACGTCCAGATAAGCATCCAAGTCATACACGTAAGCTTTCAACACTGAGTGCAACAAATTGTCACCGCAATGATTGCATGATCCCACCGACGCGCCACGGTCTATCAGTAGCTTGACCATCCGTAGGGTCTCTGGTCCCATTTTCACAACGGCGGAGTGCAGGGCATCAGCGGGAAGAGCACACCCCAGATCCAGTAGGTATTCCACTACCGCCAGGCTACCTCTTTGAGCGGCAAGATGCAGCATTGTATCACCCCTGCGATTGGGTAAATCCAAGTCAAACTTCCCTAGACATAGGCTATGCACTTTTTTGAAGTAGCTGGGATGGGATCGAGCATCTCTGGCCAAGCAGTGCAGTAGCGAATCGCCAGAAGGCGCTAATATACTGGGGTCTGCACCGCGTTGCAACAATTGCTGTATCAAGGCGAAGGATTTGGAATGACCATGTTGAGAAACAGTGTAGATGAGGTCTGGTGTTTCTTCCACGCCTAGATCAAGGAGATATTGAACAATAGAGAAGTGGCGGCTCTCTGCTGCAATCTGAACAGTTGATTTTCCATCGTCACCCAACGACTCGGGATTGAATCCGGCTGCCACCAAGAGAAGTGCCGTCTCCAAGCAGTCGCAGTTCGGATACTCCCAGCAGTCCCAGTTCGGATACTCCCAGCAGTTCGTCCTCAACAAGGTATGGAGTGGAGTATTGCCGTGGCCGTGTATATGGAGCGTGTTGTGGTCACGCCCATTCTTCAATAAACTCTCGACGACGGGAGCACGGGGCATGGGACCCCGGCAGGCGGCATGAATGATCTCATCGGACACCCGTGCCCCTACGCTGAGCAGAAATTCAACGACTGGATAATGGCAATTCTGAGCCGCAAGTAGCAATGGTGATTCTTCGGCATGGTCTCGGGATTCGATTTGACATCCGCCCTCAACAAGGATACGAACAACCTCTGCACATTGGCACTTCCAGTTTTTACAGCAGCGAAGTTTGAGAAGAACATGTAGTGCTGTACTATCGCTCGTTCGTGACAAACTGTTGAATCCTCCTTCATTCTGCGGCAGGTGAGGGGTGGTTGTAGAACGCTCGAACTCGCACTTGGGGACTTGAGTAACTGCACGAATGATATCCGCGAGTGGCGGTGCACTGGTAAAGTCAGCGAAGACATGGAGGACAGAGAGATCAGCGTGGTTTTTGACAGCAAGCTGCACTGGTGATTCGCCTGCGTAGTTTGTTGCCTCACACGAGCACCCAGCTTCCATGAGAATCTGTGCCAATTCCCCACAGCCGCAGTCGGAGTTGCTCCAGCAGGAGGCGCGGAAAAGTGTGTGTAACGCAGAGTCACCACTACCCGTCAAGACACTCGCATCCGCTCCAGAGTGCAGGATCAAACGAAGCATTGCGGGATCTCGACGCCCTCGATACCATCTAGCGCTCTTAACAGTGGCATGAACAGTGTCTGCGGGTAACCTTGCACCGACATCCATAAAGAATCGAAGAACAGATAAATATCCATTCATGACAGCAAGGTGCATAGGCGTTTGGCCAGCGCCATTCGCGACGTCCAATGTACAACCCGCATCAACAAAAAGTTGTGCATCTTCGAGGCAAGTACAACCAGATAAGGAGGGGTTGCAATCCATAGTGGTAGATAGGAGAGTGTGCAACGGTGAGTCACCAGACTCCGTGAGCGCACTTGCATCTCCCCCAGCAGACATCAATAATTTGATAACAGCACGACGACGGGATTCTGGACCTTGAGTCGCTTCATGGATGATGTCTCTGGGTAAGGCTGCTCCGATGTTGATGAAGAACCGAATGGCTGGTACGTGTCCATATCGAGTCGCAAGATGTAATGGTGATTTTCGGTCGTGGTTGAGCACTTGGGTATTGCAACCAGCACCTACTAGCATAGGTACGACTGTTGCACAATCGCAGTTTGCATCGCTGGAGAGGTGGCAGAAGCCTGAAAGCGAAGAGTGAAGAGCTGAATTTCCACGTTTCCAGACGTTGGGATCTGCTCCATAGTCTATAAGTCTCCGAACAATTGAAGCATTGTCCGCCGCCCGAAATGTTCTCTTGAGCACAACGTGGATAATATCCCGGGGAATGCCACTTCCACGTTCCAAGAAGAGCGTTATGAGGTTGCCTCGGTGTTCATTCTTGTCAGTCATAGCAGCTGCCCTCAGAGGCAAGCAAAGGCCCAAGTCTCCGAAGTACACGAATGTGCCCTTCTTGTTGACGTCCAGACCCTCATCCAAGAGCATGGTGACGTGGTTGACCTCACCAAATTGCGCGGCATAGGTCAAAGCATTATCTCGTTCTATTACTTCTAATTCGTGCTGGTCGAGATACTGCCTCAGTAGCCACAGTGGGCCAAAGCGGATGACGAGGTGTAGTGCCAGGGCAGGGATGGTAGTGAGCCACTGGTGCTCGGCACGCCGCGAAGGGGAAACAACATCTTCATACGTGGCGAGATTGATGGATACTTGGTTTTGGAGTTCGAAGAGGAGTGGAAGGATTGACGGGTCGCCTTCACGTATGTGCTTAATATGCAGGAAGCCTGATCTCAGAGCGTAGTCCAACAATCGAGGCCTTGGTGATTCGTGGTAGCTCATAGGTAGATATATAGTGTCGTGGAAGATGATACAGTGAATGGAAATTGATGCAAGTTGATGATTGGCAGCGGAGAGGTCGATGAAATATTTATCGAGCGATTTGTTGTTAAGGGGTGGAGAGCTACTAAGGTATTCCTACAAGCCGTGAGCCGTGAAGCTCATAGTCAGTGAGCTACGCTACGACAGAGGTCGCAAATACTTGCCTTGACACTGTAGTGTGACAGGACCACAATTCCACTTTTCTCATCATAGCTTAAAAGGCTTCCACAAATGTCCATGATGTCAATGTCATGCATGGGCGCGATATCGTTATTCAGCGTGGGACATCCGAGTTCGAGTTTGAGGGCTTCTCCGAGCTGAGAGAGCGTCAGAGGTTCGAGGGCCACAACGAGCCACATGAGAGTTCTGCTTGCAACTGCACCATCGAATTCCTTTTCCTCGATAGTAGAGAGAATCCGTTCGTAGGTTTCGAAAAGGCCGGTAGGAAGAGTATCGAGTACTGTTCGAATATCTCCATCCGTACGACAATCATTGAGTCGGTCCAATTGACATTGTACCCAACGAAACCTAGAGTTCCATGGAAAGGGTTGGTTGACGAGAAATCAACACGAAGGATGATTACTCACATCCCATCAGCCCTTCTCAGCAACAAATCCAAGATTTCATCCTTCACGTCACTGGGTAATGTCCTGAGTTTCCGTCTGGCCTCCAGTTGCCTCTTGACATGCAGTCTCATGTCATTTTCAATATATTTGACCTTGTCATTAAGACCGATCGATGGAAGACCGGTAAATGTCTCTTTGATGATCAATTCCGTCCTGCTGGTAACGAGTAGCCGGATGTGTCCGTTGTTTAGTTTGACAAGGACGTCCAGCAAATCTGCAAGGTCTAAACATTCGTCGAGCGCATCAATGATTATCATTGGTCGCTGATGCAATCCGGAGGCGCGAATGAGGAGATCTGAAAGAATATCCTGTGCCACGGGGGGGTCAGCGTCTCGATCCATGCGCTCTTTCAGCTCTGGGAACAGCGATAGCCAATTTCCACTGGCACTTCGAAGAAGCTGGACGACCAGTGAACATATAACTTCCTTTGCGCTGGTGCACCGCGAGTTTCGGAAGTCACAATAGAAATAGGCAAGACTTTCGCCACCCTGCAAAGATCCAGAAAGTTCTCCAATAACGGTCGCGCTGGTTAAATGAGCCTCACTACCAAACTCACGGAGAAGTACTTACGCCAGAACGGACTTCCCGGTCCCCGCTGTATTTTTCGCAGTTGAGACGAATAAAGTACAAGCGAAGTCACAAACTCACGTTTTCCATTGAGCCAGATGAATTGACTGAGTGACGAGCGCCAATCAATGAATTGCTGTACATGGAATAACCAACCGCAAGTTTGCTCTTGACGCTGTCTGAGCGTAGTTTCGTGCTTCACTGTGCAGTCAAATGCTTTGAACCATCGAAGGACACCCTTGAGCTGTTCAGCTGATCGAAATAATGCTTGTGAGTGAACACAAGATGTTATGCGTTAGACCGCTCACTCTCAGTAGCATTTAGCTGTTCCGACTTTGTGAGCTCGCTTTCACGAGCGAGAGCCTTGACTCCTTGGTTGACCTCAAACGCAATAGCTTTCGTCTCATCCTGACTAGCTTTGACGGATTGCACGCCATCATCAACCCTCGAGGCAAAAGTTTCGAGGACGTCATGAGTTTCTCTGATCTCCATGATCGACGTCCTACCAAGTTCATCAATAACCGGGCTCCAGAATTTGAAGCATTCGGTACTTACGAGGTATTTGCCGCAATTTCACGGAATCTCTCTGAAAATATGTCTCTAACCTTCTCTTGCGTTTCGCCGATTTGTTTCATCGATTTCCTAGACGAGCCTCAGTGATAGTCTACACCTGAAAACCGCTCCTGAAACCTACGAATTTTCGACACCCAAACATAGCTGAAAATAGGAAGTGTGCTGATCGAACGTCTGGATAGCTGCTTTGATCTTCCTTTCCCTCAGGGGCCACTTTATCTTTTCGATCCACCTCATGCGTCCGTTGCTATTTGCGAGTAGCCCACTGAGTAGGTCGTCGAATACTTTCATGCAGTGCGCCGGAGGGCCGTCGTCCGCAAACCATTCGGTCAGAAGGGCGTCACAATCTGAACTCTGCGAGGATTCGAGGATATCTTTCACGGAGCTCGCTGCGGTAATGATGATCTTTATATGGCTGATGAGTTGGTCGCAAGAGGACTGCGCATTTTTGACCGAAAGCACGTATTCACCCAACGCAGCGGAAACTTGGTTCGCGATCTGGATGAGTTGTAAGATGGTTGCAGCTGACGAGGCGCCGTCCATTGGAAAGGTGAGGAGTTGGGAGTGAAGTTGGAGTTGCTGTACAGGCTTAGTCGCCAGGACTGGCCTTATCAGGCGCGTTTCGGCGCACTGCCTGACTGAGCGCTGTGAACCATAATAGTTTTGCAATGTTAGGCATACTTGCGCATGTGATCATAGGCCCGAGAGAAAAACTGGGCGGGTAGATCCTGCAAGTTATATTATTAGACAGACCGTTCAGAAAGCAGACAGTTGGTCTTTCAGCGCTTTAACTGCCCACGGGAGCTAGCAGTGGTCAAGCAAGTCAAATCGAGTGCTGTGGGTGGCGATACTGACTGGGGCAGTACGACGTCCCAATAGTTATTATTATTCCTCAACTGCAAACATGGCTGGACAACACAAGTTGGAACTTGGAAGTGGTTGGGTCATGCCAGCTTGGCGTGACAGTGCTATACTATTTATTTTATTTGCAGAAGGTTGCAAACGTTAGACCTCTTGGGGCTCGGCAAGTCAAAATAATGTGCTGGCGTGACTACTCGACACGGTACTCAACATCGTTTTGGGGCATCAAGTTAACGTGCATCAACGACGAAGACGAGTCATTGAGCCACTTCACATCGCTTGTGTGCCTGGCACTGCCTGCGTTATGTAAAGGAACACTTGGAGAAAGTGGTTTGGATGGGTTCGACCTGTTCCATTTTCCCAGGGTCGTTACATTCTACTATGATTCTAGACCGTGCCAGTGACATCTCCATGATCATGACGCATGCTTCCGCGGACAGGTTGTTCCCAGAATAACTCTGACTAGTCCTACACCACCGACTCCCGTCACTGTGCACATGGCGCCGTTAACCCTGGCTTCGCCCTCCATGGCATGTGTCTTCATTGCGCTGTTCAAACCTCGTCGTTCCATACACCCGGGACAGTCTTTGCGACGCCCAAATCGCACTCAGCAACACATGAAGTCAGTTTTTATCAGGAGTCATTACATTCATCTTGCACTAGCTGAGCTAAAATACTTACGGATTGATGTGCGGCGCGTTCTACACTGAATGCTCGACGGATAATGGGTTATCAGACCGCTGCACGTTACCCTAGAGGTATGATTGGTGGCAAGGGCGTCGAGTAAGGTACCAGGAATTGCAAGCTAGCTTCATCTTCCAAATGGATGATTCTCTCATCACTAGATAAGAGCGTTGAACAAAGTCGGAGTTCGTGAGGACATGCACCTTGCACGACTCGTTAGCTCATTGTCTGTTGCAGTTGCATTGACGCCACTGACAGGAGAAACCCCCACAGTGCCCCGTCTTGCGCAATAAAAAAAATGCTCCAAGAGCCATGCTTGTTCTGAAATAGCTAGTCAGCTGCTGACTCCTACGGGTCTAACAACATCACCTGTACTGGGTGGATGTCCTCCCGCAACGAGGCTGCAGCTCTTTCAAGCAAGGGCAGTACTCTGCAGTGCTTTGGTTTGTCTCTTTGTTCCCCATGTCTTAGCTAACCGCGAGCTTGCTATCGTTGAAGTACAGGACAAGTCCTTCAAAAACATCCGTAATACAGGCACGAATATGCGAGAGAATGAAGCCGGAGTATACTGTTAATCATAGAGCAGAGAACAGAACATCGCCAAGGTATACTAATCCTATGAGACAGTATAATACATGTCGATCCGGAGAAATTCGAGCTCCAAGTCCATCTCTATGTACTTTCGTAGGTAGTCCACATCCCTTTCAAAACACAGTATGTCACCGGTAACCAAGTCCCCCAATGAAAACCCATCGTCTTTGCTAGGATCACACCTATCCCAAACCGCTGTCCCGATCAAATTCGTGACCTCCAAACGCGAGTTCCTCGAATCGATGTGCAGAAAGCCGGGGATGACCTCTTTACGCTCAGGGGCAACAGAAACTCCACCCCAATCTATAAATGGTCTGTCTGCTGTGGAGTCAGTCCAGTGCGTGGTGAATATATACGTATAGTAGGCCTCACCTTCCTGAAGCTTGTACGAAATAACCATTCGACGGAGCTTTACGTCGCTGGCGTCGGACGAGAGCCAAGGCAACGCAAGCGACACCTTCGATTGCCTGTACGTGAACTCCACATTCTGGTGCGTGATGCTGCTGCATGCCCAAAATCCAGCGGTGTCCAAGATCTGGTTTACCACCCTAGGAAGTAGACTGAAGCGATGGGCCAAACTAGATTGGACCTCACGCACGTCGCCGAGGTTGATCGATTGCCGTGCGAGCATCCCATCATAGGCCTTTAAGGCGTCCGGATACCAGGACAGTTCACGAGCCCAGCGTAGATTATTGAGATGCAAGTAATTGACATGTGAGAATTTCGCCCCTAAGTCGATGAGGTAGGTGACAAGCGAAGGAGAAGGTTCTTTGTAGTTGAGGACTACGCTGAGTGGCGTAAACCCTCTGTCGCTTTCCGTGTTCACATGCCTTTCCAGACGAAACCCGCTTCCCCGCAAAGCCTGGGCTCTATGTATGCACTCTGCCTCAGGGAACCGTTCACAGCAGAGTGCATGCAAAAGACCGTGGCCTTCACTCTCCAGGAAAATCGTTTGGTCTTCTAATCCCTTGCGAGTCAAAATTTTGAGAATGGCCTTGAAGGCCGCAAATTGAGTCGTTTTTACGGCTGAGTGAATGATGCCTTGATACAACTTCGCCCCTTTGTCGAGGAGGAGATAGACCATAGGTATATATCCAGCTTGGACTGGGAGGTGCAATGGTGTCCCCCCAACAGAATCAAGAGCATTTACCTCGCAACCTTTGTCAATTAGAAAGCGAGCCATCGATAGGCACTCTGCCTTAGACTCGGGGCTCCAGTAATATAAGTTACGGAGAAAAGTGTGTAAGACAGTACTTCCGTCCTTCTTTCTTGAGGTAATGGACGCGCCGTGCTCCAGCAATAGACAGACGATGGCATGTAAATTATGTCCGCCACTCCAAAAGGCATCATGGAGAATATCGTCGGGGGGCTGAGCCCCGTTGCGAATGAGGAAATGGATGACGGGAATATCCCCATTACGTGCTGCATAGTGCAACGGCGTTTTCCCATCGAGGTCCTGAGCGTTGATATCGCATCCCTGTTCCACAAGGGACTGCGTAGTCTCCAGGTTTGTTTCAAGCACCGATTTGCCACCACGAAGTGAAGAATGCAATGCGTTACCTCCCTCGCTGCTTGGTGAGTCGATGCCTGCAGGAACTTCTGCACCCGGGCAAGCAAATACTCTGCGATCAATACGTGGCCGTGCTTGGTAGCTAAGAATATTGGCGACTCCCTCGCAGGTTCGGTGAATGAATATCCCATCCATGAGTCTCGACCAGATAGCGGTAACTTCAAGATTGAAGTCGGCATGAAAGGAGTAGGTGTGAATAAGTAACGAGTGTAGTATGTTATTGCCGTTCTTGCTGCATGAGTCAAGTGATACACCATTTTGGAGAAACATCTCAATGGTAGATATAGCGTCGGATTGTGGATTATAAACCACAGAGTGAATGATATCGGTCGGAATCCTGGCACCTTTGTCAAGTAGCAATTGAACGCATGGTAAGGAATCCTTTGCTGCGACTGCGTAGTGCAGAGGGGCCTTGCTAAATGCGTCGAGTGCATTGATATCACAGACATCCAGTGCCACGATATGGCGAAAAACGTCCAGCCAAGCGCCCGAGCCATGGACGTGAGCTTTCAACACTGAGTGCAACAAATTGTCACCGTGATGATTGCGTGATTCCACTGACGCGCCGCGGTCTATGAGTAACTTGACCATCTGTAGGGCCTCTGGTACCATTGCCACGACAGCGGAATGCAGGACATCACTGGGAGGAGCACAATCCAGATCCAGTAGGTATTCCACTACCGCCAGGTTACCACTTTGAGCAGCAAGATGCAGCACTGTATCACCACTCCGATTGGGCAAATCCAAGTCGAAATTCCCTGGGCACAGACTATGCACTTTTTCGAAGTAGCTGGGATGGGATGGAGCATGTCTGGATTGGGCCACGCAATGCAGCAGCGTATTACCAGAAGGGCACAATATACTGGGGTCTGCACCGCGTTGCAACAACTGCTGTATGACGGTGAAGGATTCGGAATGATCGTGCTCAGAAACAGTGTGGATGAGGTCTGGTGTTCCTTCTACACCTAGGCCAAGGAGATATCGAACAACGGAGGTGTGTTCACTCTCTGCTGCAATCTGAACAGCTGATTTTCCATCGTCACCCAATGACTCGGGATTGAATCCGGCTGCCACCAAGAGAATGGCCGTCTGCAAGCAGTCACAGTCCGTCCAGCAGTATGTCCTTGCCAAAGTATGGAGTGGAGTATCGCCATCGCGGTGGATATGGAATGTGTTGTTCTCGCGCCCATTCTGCAATAAACTCTTGACGATGGGAGCACGAGGTGGAGAGTTTCGACAGGCGACATGAACGATCTCATCAGATACCCGCGCCCCTTCGCTGACTAGAAACTCAACGACCGGATAATGGCCATTCTGAACTGCAAGTAGCAATGGCGATTCTTCGCCATGGTCTGGGGACTCGATTTGACATCCTCCCTCAACCAGGATATGAGCAACCTCTGCACACTGGCACTCCGACCAGTCACAGCAGCGAATTTTGAGAAGAACATGTAGCGCTGTACTATCGCTAGCTCGTGACAGGCTGTTAAATCCCCTTTTCTGCGGCAGGTGAGAGGTTGTTGTAGACCGCTCGGACTCCCGTTTGGGGACTTGAGCAACTGCGTGAATGATATCCACAAGCGGCGGTGCACTAGTAAAGGTAAAGTCGGCGAAGACGTGGATGACAGACAGATCAGGGTGGTTTTGGACAGCAAGCTGCAATGGTGTTTCGCCTGCGTTGTTTACTGCCCCACACGAGCACCCAGCTTCCATGAGAATCTGGGCCAATTCCCCACAGTTGCAGTCGGAGCTGCTCCAGCAGTGGTCACGGAAAAGTATATGTAGCGCAGAGTCACCAGTACCCGCCAAGACCCTCGCGTCTGCTCCAGAGTCTAGGATAAAACGAAGCATTTCGGGACCTAGACGGCTTCCACGACATCCATCGTTCCTAACAGTGGCATGAACGATGTCTGCAGGCAACCTTGCACCGTCGTCCATAAAGAATCGAAGAACGGATAAATGTCCATATCTAATAGCAAGGTACATGGGCGTTTGGCCAGCACCATTCGTGACGTCCCATTTACAACCCGCACCAATGAAAAGTTGTGCATCTTCGAGGCAAGTACAATCAGATAAGGCTGGGTCGCAACCCCTAGTGGTAGATAGGAGAGTGTGCAACGGTGAGTCACCAGTCTCCGTGATCGCACTCGCGTCTCCCCCAGCATCCATCAATAATTTGATGACAGCACGACGAGAGGAGTCTGAAGCTCGAACTGCATCATGGATGATGTCTTTGGGTAAAGCTGCTTTGATGTTCACGAAAAACTGGAGGGCTGGCACGTGTTCATTTCGAGCCGCAAGATGAATTGGTGATTTTCGGTCGTCGTTGAGCGCTTGGGCATTGCAACCAGCCTCCACCAGCATAGGTACGATTGTTGCACAATTGCAGTCTCCATAGCTGTAGCTGCACAAGGAGCTTGAAAGCGCAGAGTGAAGAGCTGAACCTCCATGTTGCAAGACGTTGGGATCCGCTTCATGGTCCATAAGTGTCTGGATAATTGAAGCAGTGTCCGTCATCCAAAAAGTACTCTTGAGGACAACGTGGATAATATCGCTGGGAAGGCTACTTCCACGTTCCAAGAAAAGCGTTATGAGAGTGCCTTTGTGCTCCCTGCGGTGAGCCATAGCAGCTGCTGTCAGAGGCAAGCAAGAGACCAAGCGGCGGAAGTCCACAAATGTGCCCTCCTTGTTGATGTCCAGATCCTTATCCAAGAGCATGGTGGCATGGTGGAGTTCACCGAATTGTGCGGCATAGGTCAATGCATTATGTCGTTCTATCACTTCTAATTGGTGCCGGTCAAGATACTGCCCCAGCAGCCACGGTGAGCCAAAGCGGATGATGAGGTGTAGTACCAGGGCAGGGATTGTAGTGAGCCACCAGCATTCAGCATTCGACTGCGAAGGGGAAACAACGTCTGCATACTTGGCGGGATTGATGGATACTTGGTCTTGGAGCTCAAAGAGGAGTGGAAGGATTGACTCGTCCTCTTCACCGATGTGCTTGATATGCAGGAAACCTGATTCCAGAGCGTAGTCCAGCAATCGAGGCCTCCGTGATTCGTGGGAGTTCGTAGGCGGATATATAGTATCGTGGAAGATAAGGCAGTGAATGGAAATCGATGCAAGCTGGTGATTGGCAACGGAGGGACGGATGAAATATTTATCGAGGGATTTGCTAAGGGGTGGAGAGCTACTAAGGTATTCCTATGGGCCGTGAGCCGCGAAGCTCATAGTCAGTGAGCTACACTACGACAAAGGTCGCAAACACTTGCCTGGACACTGTAGTGTGAGAGGAACACAATTCCACTTTTCTCGTCATAGCTTAAAAGGCTCCCACAAATATCCAAGATGTCAATGTCATGCATGGGCGCGATATCATTATTCAGCGTGGGACGTCCGAGTTCAAGTTTAAGGGCTTCTCCAAGCTGAGAGAGCGTCAAAGGTTCGAGGGCAGCGACGAGCCACATGAGAGCTCTGCTTGCAACTGCGCCATCGAATTCCTTTTCCTCGATAGCAGAGAGAATCCGTTCATAGGTTTCGAAAAGGCCGGTAGGAAGAGTGTCAAGTACTGTTCGAATATCTCCATCCGTACGACAATCATTGAGTCGGTCCAATTGACATTGTACCCAACGAAACCTAGAGTTCCATGGAGAACGTTGATTGACGAGAAGTCAACACGAAGTGTGATCACTCACATCCCATCAGCCCTTCTCAGCAACAATTCCAAGATTTCATCCTTCACGGAGCTGGGTAATGTCTTGAGTTTCCGTCTAGCCTCCAGTTGCCTCTTGACATGCAGTCTCATGTCATTTTCCATATCGTGGACCATGTCCTTCAGACTGATCGATGGAAGGCCGGTAAATTTCTCTTTGATGATCAATTCCGTCCTGCTGGTAACAAATAGCCGGATGCGTGCGTTGTTCAGTTTGACAAGGACGTCCAGCAAATCTGCAAGATCTGAACATTCGTCGAGCGCATCGATGACTATCATTAGGTCGCTGATGCAATCTCGGAAGCGCGAATGAGGAGATCGGAAAGAATATCTAGTGCTGCGGGGGGGGTCAGCGCCTCGATCCATGCGCTCTTTCAGCTCTGGGAACACCGATAGCCAATTTCCACTGGCACTTCGAAGAAGCTGGACGACCAGTGAGTATATAACTTCCTTTGCGCTGGTGCATCGCGAGTTTCGGAAGTCACAATAGAAATAGGCAACATTTTCTCCACCCTGCAAAGATCCAGAAAGTTCTTCGATAACAGCCGCGCTGGTCGAATGAGCCTCACTATCAAACGCGCGGAGAAGTACTTACGCCAGAACGGACTTCCCGGCTCCCGCTGTATGTTTCGCAGTTGAGACGAATAAAGTACAAGCCGAAGTCACAAACTCACGTTTTCCATTGAGCCAGATGAATTGACTGGGTGACGAGCGCCAATCAATGAATTGCTGTACATGGAATAACCAATCGCAAGTTTGCTCTTGACGCTGTCTGAGTGTAGTTTCGTGCTTCACTGTGCAGTCAAATGGGTTGAACCATTCGAAGGACACCCTTGAGCTGTTCAGCTGATCGAAAAATAATGCTTGTCAGTGTTCACACAAGATGTTATGCGTTAGACTGCTCACTCTCAGTAGCATTTAGCTGTTCCGACTTTGTGAGCTCGCTTTCACGAGCGAGATGAATCGCGATCCTGACCCCTTGGTTGACTTCAAGCGCAATAGCTTTCGTCTCATCCTGACTAGCTTTTGACGGAAGTGCACGCCATCATCAACCCTCGAGGCAAAAGCTTCGAGGACGTCATGAGTTTCTCTGATCTCCGTGATCGACGTCCTACCAAGTCCGTCAATAACCGGGCTCCAGAAATTTGAAGCATTCGGTACTTACGAGGTATTTGCCGCAATTTCACGGAATCTCTCTGCTTGCGTTTCGCCGATTTGTTTCATCGACTTCCTAGACGAGCCTTAGTGATCGTCTTACACCTGAAAACTGCTCCTGAAACTTACCAATTTTCGACACCCAAAAATTGCTGAAAATAAGCATCGGTGCTGGTCAAAAGTCTGGATAGCTGCTTGATCTTCCTTTCCCTCAGGGGCCACTTTATCTTTTCGATCCACTTCATGCGTCCGTTGCTGATCTGCGGGTAACCCACGGAGTAGATCGTTGAATACTTTCATGCAGTGCGCTGGAGGGCCGTCGTCCGCAAGCCATTCGGTCCGCAGGGTATCACAATCTGAGCTCTGCGAGGATTCGAGGATCTCTTTCACGGAGCTCGCTGCGGTAATGATGATTTTTATATGTTTGATGAGTTTGTCGCGAGAGGACTGCGCATTTATGACGGAATCCACCAGACCGTAAAGTTTGTTCGCGACCTCGATGAGTTGTAAGATGGTTGCAGCTGACGAGGCGCCGTCCATTGGAAAGGTGAGCAGTTGGGAGTAAAGTTGGAGTTGCTGTACGGGCTGAGTCGCCCAGGACTGGGCTTATCAAGCGCGGTTGGGCGCACTGCCTGACTGAAGCGCTGTGAACTATAATTTTGTAATGCTAGGGTTGAACTCACCCGGCATACTTGCGCATGTGATCAGAGGCCTGAGAGAAAAACTGGGCGGGTATCTGTCAAGTTTGATAGACCAAAATTATCCCCATGCGAAAGCCCGTAGACAAGACCGTTCAGAAGGAAGACAGCCGGTCCTCCGGTGCTTCAACGGGAACTAGCAGAGGTCAAGCCAGTCGAACCGAATGCGATGGGTCGCGATACTGACTGGGGTACAACGATGTGCCAGTATTTAAGTAACTCCTCAACTGCAAACACGGCTGGTGAACCCAAGTTGGAACTGGAAGCAGCTGGGCCATGTCAGTTTGGCGTGCCATCATGAGGTTTATTTAACACCTTTGTAACACTGAGTCACTGTCCTCGAGTTTGCACCAAGTGTGTCGTTTGGCATCTCAAAAACCTCCACTCCTACGCATCCACCAGCGACCGTCGCAAACCGCCGTCAACAGCGTTGGCTCTCCACTGTTCTTCTACGCTTCGAGATCGGGGCATGTCAGGCTGTTCGATTTTGGGTGATTCGGACCAACCACCTGCTACTTCTTTTGTTTGTTTTCATGTGCCGGGAGAGATCATTCTGTTGCTGTTTTTTCGTCAGGCCAAGTTATTTAGTGAAAAGCGTCTTATTTATGACCGGCAAGAAACCTTGCAAGCAAGGTAATTTAGTGAAGCTGAATTTGAGTAGAGCGGTTTTATAGTGCAACATGGGCCGTTGATAAGCACGGCTCAATGGTCTAGTAGCATGATACGTGCTTCGGGAGTTGCCCCGCCATCCAGGGTGGTGAAGATGTACGTGACCCGGGTTCAATTCCCGGTTGAGCCCAGTTTTTGCTGCTATCAGACTTGAAGAGCTTGAGCTTTGAAGGTTATTTTTGGCGGGTCACATTCTGTCCAAATAAGCAAGTCAGGTCAAGTCAACTTAGCCCGTAGCACCTTGTAGTGCAGTGACATCCATCTCGACTATCCCAAGCTCAGAGTCAAAGCCCCTTTCATCACGACAATTTCGTGCGTTCCTTCGTCGGTCATTGTCGCCCTCGACCCTCAAGGCCAATCTTAGATCTGCCACCACTACTGTCGCCACCATCTTCTGGTCCACCTAACGCAACTCAACCCTCGCATAGAAGGTATCCAGAGTTTTAGCAGAACAACGACCATCTTATGGGCAATGTACAGTCTGGATCGACCCTTACAAGGACCAGTGGTGCTCTTGACTCCTTCGTGACTGAGATTGGCGGGGACATCACATATGAGAAGAGGTGCGTCACTCGTTTATTCGCCCAAGGTCTAGTTGGAGCCTGCACGTTCACATTGCCATCCTTTCTTAGCATCGGTCAAGCACGGTTTCTCAAGACAGTCAAGTGCCGCCACCGCAATGGTTACCTTGTGATCAAAATCTTCATCAAACACGATCCCGGCATAAGTCTGCGAACGTACCACAGAAAGCAGAAGGGTACGATCTTGGTAATAGATACTTTGCCGGGACGACTTACTTACTTTGGAACTCTGCTCAGTGGACAGGGAGGCCCTTCTGGATATTGCAAACATATACAATTATCAGGCATTTGTGGAAACAGAGAAAGCCGGTTATCTTATTCGGCAGTGGATTGCTAGCAACTTGTATGACCGTATCAGGTGCGTTCTGAGACCGCAATGTGTCTATAAACGTTCACCTAACACAACACTTGTCAGTACGCGTCCATTCCTCTCAATCATCGAGAAGAAATGGATAGCTTTCAGCTTCTTCACTGCCCTTGCATCGGCACATCTCCAGAAGACACCCCACGGAGATATCAAATCGACCAACATCCTTGTTACCTCGTCCAACTGGATATATCTCACGGATTTTGCTCCGTATAAGCCAACGCGTCTCCCGCTTGATGACCCCTCGGATTTTTCCTTCTTCTTCGACACCAGTGGCAGACGAACCTGTTATGTCGCACCGGAACGGTTCTACAAGGCGGAGAAGGACGAAAAGGGGAGGACTGGGAAGATTCGGAGAGGAAGGAGCGCGTGACAGAGGCTATGGACGTATTCAGTGCTGGCTGCGTGATTGCTGAGATGTTCCTCGAGGGTGCTCCTCTCTTCACGCTCAGTCAACTGTTCAAGTACCGCGAAGGAGAGTACAGTGTCGATGGGCAGTTAGCCGCTATCGAGGACGAAGGCATCCGTGTAAGTTCTACTCATCTGAATCAGGACTTGGACTCGGAGAAACTGATATGGTTGGCACAGACCATGATCAAGCAGATGATATCTCTTGACCCAACATGTCGTCCAACGTTTGAGTGCATTTTATCTGGCGCGCGAGGTGAAGTTCTGGCAGAATGCTTCTACTCGTTCCTACACGAGTATGTTGCATCTATCAGCGAACGGTCGACCCCATTTCCCCTCACATCTTCATCGTTTTCCTCGTCCCATGCACCCCCTGCGACACCAGCCACCGCAATATCCCCTGTGAGCACTGTGAAGGGCAGTAAGGAACCTGCCACTAATGCCGGAGGTGTGGGTGAAGTGCTTCCCAGCGACAACGACCACCGAATTGACCGGATCTGGGAGGATTATTCAAACATTGAACCATTTCTTCTCCCCGAGCAAGACGTCGAGCGTACAGTCATGGATGTCAGAGTAGGTTATGACACTAAAACGTCTTCGTCTTCCAAATTGCACCAGGTAGAGAGATCCCTTCGTTTTACCATCCACAAATCTGACGACGTGGTTTAGGACATCTTCCCTGTTTCGCTACATGTTGCATCATATACACCCTCCTCTCGTCCAACACCCGCTGAAGATGGGCCCGCCCTCATACTCCTCTCGCTTATCCTCGCTAATATCAGAAATTGCTCGTTGCCCTCATCTCGTCTCCGCGCGCTTGACGTACTCCTAGCGTTATCCGCTCACCTGACGGACGAGTCAAAGTTGGATCGCGCTGTCCCATATGTAGTGGAGCTATTGCGTGACGAAGTGGTCGTGGTTAGAGCGGCAGCCATTAGGACGCTCATGCAAATTGTGAGTGCTGGTCGAACATTTTCCGGCACTACTTACATGATTGACCACTTCTGCTAACAGTTGATGGGGGTGACAGTGATCACGCCATCAAACGCCTCAATCTTCCCTGAATATATCATCCCAAATGTTCGGTATCTCGTCCAAGATGCTGAGGTCTCCGTTCGTGCCACATATGCCCAGTGCATCGCTCCTCTTGCGGAGACTGCATTGCGATACCTTGAAATGGGCCAGGCACTTAAAGCGCACGGTGTTGCTCCTGGTGTAAACAGTGACAGACAAGAATACGATGAAGTTCACTTCGAGGTGAGGTCATTTCCATGTCACGAGTGTCAGTTCAATAAGTGAATTTCTGATCTCCACTAA
This sequence comes from Melanogaster broomeanus, assembly GCA_014904935.1. NCBI lineage: Eukaryota > Fungi > Basidiomycota > Agaricomycetes > Boletales > Melanogastraceae > Melanogaster > Melanogaster broomeanus. The sequence goes on along the minus strand of MU123817.1, from coordinate 74,188 downwards.
TAGGTATCTTACGATACATCACTCTACGACCTCCACCTCTCCATCCAAGAACAGCTTTCCGCGCTCCTTATGGACCCCTCGCACATAGTCAAACGTGCAGTCCTGCACAACATCAGTGCACTGTGTATCTTCCTGGGTCGGCAAAAGACCAACGACGTCGTTTTGAGCCACATGATTACGTATCTTAACGACCGTGACTGGTTACTTCGTCATGCGTTCTTTGAGAGTATTGTGGATGTTGCTGCGTGTGCTGGTGGACGTAGTTTAGAGGAGTATATTCTACCGTTGATGGTGCAGGCGTTGTCAGGTATGGACACGATTCATTTCCTTCTAGTCTTTATGGACTGAATGACCTGTAGACGTCGAGGAAACCGTGGTGGCTCGTGTTTTGTCTGCTCTCACTAGTCTGTGCGAACTTGGACTCTTCCAGAAGATGCGCATATGGGAGCTTATGAGCGCCACACTGTGTTTCTTCTACCATCCAAATGTCTGGATACGACAGGGTGCGCCAATCTTCATTCGTATTCCCCATGCTGGGTACAAGTCGACTAATTCTGATTGTCAAGGTGCTGCGGCATTCATTGCCTCGGCAGCGAAACGCCTCCAACCAAGTGACGTTTGGTGTATCTTGTATCCTTCTTTACGCCATCTACTGCGATGCGACGTCAAGGAGATAGACGAACAGAGCCTGTTGACAGCTATGAAACCACCGGTAGGTCGACATGTCCCCTACTTTTGAACAAAGTACCTGATTCCCGTGTTCTGCAGCTCTCGCGACCAGTCTTCGATGGGGCGGTTCAATGGGCAATGAGGGCAGAACGAACCATGTTTTGGCGAGGTCAACGCAGGTCCGCAACGAAGATCGAGTCTCCAAGGGAGAGCATTGTCTCGATGCGTAAGGCAGGAAGTGCCAGTGTTGCTAGGCAGACCAAATCCGAGGAGTACGTCTACTCCTACTCACTCCTACTACTGTCGCCTCTTAATTTGTGGTCATGAAACAGGGATGAGGTCCAATTGTTGAAGCTGCAGAACCTTGGTATGCTTCCTGCTGACGAGATGAAACTTTTGGCTATGCGAGATTACATTCTGAAGCTTGCCAATAATGCATCGAGGTATGATACCATCACTTCTCTTGACAATCGCTGTTTATGGGTTATTGTAGTTTTGCTTCCCGCCTACGACTAGAACCAGACTACGAGAAGATCATCCGCACGACAGGAGACGTCGAGCTCCAGAAACTCTCCGTAGTTCCCCAAACCGTCTTCCTCAAGTCTCGTGCACCCACATCCGATCATCTCCGATCCTCCCGTCAACCCTCTTCCCGTCTGTCGAGCGATGTACTGGGTCGACTGTCTACCCCTCGGATGAGTCGTACCACCAGCACCGACCACGGCCCAAACACAGCTGCGTTCGAAGAATTGCGGAGAAGACTGGCTACGATCAATGGCTCCGCGTCTTCTCTAAATCTCGCCGCTGCAGCCCGTGAACGCGCGGGACACCAACCCCATCAGTCTTCACTTCCTGGAACTGCCAATTCAGCGCCGTCTCAGCCAAGTATGCTTGGTCTGCCGAACCCACTTCCTGGTCACGACCGTCCCAGCAGTCCAACGGACTCTGTGGTGTCGACTGCGAACTCGTCGGCGCTCCGCGTGGTCCATAGGCTGCAAGTCGGGAGTACGGATGGGCAGAAAGCAGCACCTGCTGTAGGCTCGTCGAATACGAACGCTATTGGAGTTCTCGAGGCTCCTTCTCGAATTCGTTCGGAATGCTCTCCTGAGCGTTCAGGGAGATCTTCACCTGTCTCTATGGCGGGCACGACCAAACAGAGTCATAGGCCGCGAGTGACATCACTGAACCCGATTTCTACTTATGGTACGTTTTCATCATTCACAGTTCTCGTTCGTGCTCTGATGCTTGGGCCATAGACGGACAAGAGGTGGGGATTAACAACTTCCTCGAGAACCTCTACCTCGACAGCAACCGCGAACTACAACACGATTTCGGTCCTAGAGTTCATGATGGCCCTATCCGTCGCCGGAACGCTGCGCGCCAAAGCTTCCTTCCGCGAGACAATAGCAACCGGCGCGTCGAGGCCGCTCTCATTGCACATCTCCAGTCACATTCAGACTGCATCACAGGGCTCGCAGTAGCTCCAGATCACTCGTTCTTTGCGTCATCCTCAGATGACGGAACTGTCAAATCTGGGATACGGCGAGGTTGGAGAGGAGCGTGACGAGTAAACCGAGGCATACATATACTCAACATCATGCGAGAGTCAAGAGCATCTGCATAATTGAGGGCGTGCATTGCTTTGCGAGTGCTGCGGAGGATGGGAGCTTGCATGTTGTGAGGGTACATGTGAACCAGTCGGGATCGCTGCCAAAGTATGGCAAGCTGCAAGCTGTCCGAGAACATCGAGTTGAGGCTCCGGGGGAATACGTCACTTGCATGTACCACTTCAACACTGGTAAGTGCCAGACGAACGCCTCTGTGATTCAAGTGCTGAAACTATGATTGTTTTCAGATGCAGCATCCAATCTGGTCTATGCGACCTCTCACTCTGTCATCGCCACATTGGATCTAAGGACGATGCGAGTCATACAACGCCTAGAGAATCCCCGACATTTCGGCTCGATCACTTGCATGTGTTTGGACCGGAAACGCACATGGGTCCTCGTCGGTACATCCTCGGGGGTGCTCTCGCTATGGGACAAACGCTTTGGTCTACTCCTCAAGAGCTGGCAAGTAGGCCGATCTGGGACTGGGAGGATGGTGCGAGTGCACCAATGTGTAGTTCACCCTACGAAAGGCAAGGGGCGTTGGGTGATGGTTGCATGTAGAGACGTGGAAGGGAAGCCCAGAGCCTGCATCTGTGCACTTCGACTCTGATTGAAGTTTGGGATATCGAGAAGACGGTCCTCGTGGAGAGCTTCGTCACTCGGACCACAACGTCAGCGTCTGAGCCCACACCTGAGCCCGAAGAACAGACGGGTGCGGACGCAGAGCAGAGTCCTGGTGCAGCCATTGCCGCGCTGGTCAATTCGAGGTATCCGGGAGGCGCAGCCTATGCAAACTTCTCAAAGCGCGACCGAAGAACGTCACAGAGTATCTATCACGAAGACCCATTGACCTGCACCTTCCCCGGACGTTCGTGGGATGGTGGTCGGTCTTGACTTTGGCGGTCACTCCGGCATATACAGGTCGGAAATCGTAGACTTGTCTGCTGACGTGCCGACGTCGAATCGGAACAGAGGGTTCATGGTGAGTGGGTCTGAGGACAGGAGGATACGTCTATGGGACTTGAGCAAGCTCGAGCGGACATCGGTGCTGGTAGGTGCTGAACCGGACTATGAGAGACCAAACTACAGGCACGTGTCCTACTTCGCGAGTCATGCTATGTCATCATGTCTGACTTGGCCCTCAGCACCATCAGATCCACGAACGGCCTGGTCACAAACAATGTCGAGACGTGGGTCGAGTCACCGACATCGTCGAGTCACAATAATCGTGCGCCGCAGCGGATGTCGATGATCACCCATAACCAGCACAATCTGCTCAAGTCACATCATGACATTATTACTGCCTTGGCATGCATTGACTCGCCATTTAGAGGGGGTATAGTGAGCGGGGACCGGGCAGGTGTCATCAAAGTGTGGAGAGTTGGTCCTGGAGAGTAGACTACAGTTGATCTAATCTGTTTCGTAAGGCTTTGTCACTGTTGTACACGATTGCAATTTTCCTGTCGCTATGTATGATTAGTTTTCTCGTGCACAACGAATTTTGCAAAGATTTATCGAGTCACATGCTGGCGGTGTAAATAATTGATACCACGATCTATCGTCCAAAAGTAGACAATCTGCAGATCGAGTCACGCTCGAAATCAGTCTTTTATATGTTGAGACTGCTCACTCGACCCCAACCCAGGTCATACCGTCGTACATATCTTAGCACTCCTCAGCAGACCCCCATTCCTCGCTGCTACCATCAAATACCGCAGCCATTCGACGATGACTACGCCGGTCGCATCCTCCTCACAACCCGTTCAGATACCCGCTCTCCAGGGCCCCATGCTGGAGACGCAAAGAAACCCAAGGACAAGAAGGACAAGGCCCTCGCTGCTGCATCACAATATCCACTAGAGGTGAGTGTTATCCCGCTCCGACGATCGAGGACGCGCTGATTCAAATGTGTAACGCAGCTTCAACCACCACCAGCCTACATCGATCAACGTATCGAGCTTTTTGAGAAACTACGGGCTGAGATACGTTGAACATGTAAAAGGTGCGCCTGCAACGAACGGAATGCCAGTATCATTCTCTGACCATCTCCATAGCTCAACCTCGGGAGGAGATCACCATCACCATGCCCGATGGCTCGGAACGAAAAGGGACTAGCTGGGAGACCAGCCCAATGGATGTCGCCAAGGAAGTTTCAAAAAGCCTGTCGGAGCGAATTGTCATTGCAAAGGTACGTCCTGCGTGCCTCAGTGAACGAATCTTGCTAACCGCATGTGCCAGGTTAATGGTGATCTGTGGGATCTTGAGCGACCGCTAGAGGCTTCGTGCAAACTTGAATTATTAGATTTCGAGCACCCAGAAGGTACTTTCACGAGACTTTGCGCGCGCTCAAGGAAGGTAACATAGTTTAGCTCTGATCAGGAAAACGCGTCTTCTGGCACTCATCTGCACACGTTCTTGGAGAGGCCGCAGAGAGGCATTATGGATGCCATCTTTGCATCGGCCCCCCGACGGACGATGGTTTCTTCTACGAGATGGCAATCGAGGAAAGGCACGTGTGGTATTTTCGTTTTGCAAATCTCATCATGCTCACTGTACTTCCAGAGCTGTCACCCACGCAGACTACCCCGCCCTAGAGAAAATCTCTGAAAGTGCAATCAAAGATAAGCAAAAGTTCGAACGGCTTGTGATCTCAAAGGAGAAATTGTTGGAAATGTTCAGCGTGAGTTTAAAACCGCCCGCTATCTCATGGACGAGGTCTGACATCCAGCAAAGTACAACAAATACAAAAAGTATCTCATTGAGACGAAGATTCCTGATGGTTCTTCCACCACTGTCTACCGTTGCGGGCCAATGGTCGACTTGTGCGTTGGTCCTCATATCCCACACACTGGCAAGATCAAAGCTTTCATGGTCACCAAGGTCAGCCTTGGCGTCTTGGTACTTGTTGTGAAGGTTGACCGTCTCTGCTCCGCAGAACTCTGCATCGTACTTCCTAGGTGATTCAAACAATGATTCCCTGCAACGTGTATACGGTATCTCGTTCCCGGACAAGAAGCAGTTGACGGATTACAAAGCATTTTTGGCCGAGGCTGCCAAACGAGATCATCGAAAGATTGGCCGGGTGAGATCCGATCTGAAGCGCCTCTAATGTGTGTCTTACCCCACATCCCCACATCCAGGAACAAGAGCTGTTCTTCTTCAATGACCTCAGTCCCGGAAGCTGCTTCTTCCTACCCCACGGCACCCGGATCTACAATACACTGCTCGAGCTAATGAGGGTGCGTGAATTTTTCATGTCAGGTCCCCACCGGTAACTCAAGAACCTGTACAGTCGGAATACGTCAAGCGGGGGTACCAAGAAGGTGAGTTATCCATTTTACATCGCCTTGTATCCTCATGTGACATCATCGTTTCCACTCAGTCATCTCGCCGAACATGTACAACTCAAAGCTGTGGGAGACCTCGGGTCACTGGCAAAACTACAGGGATGACATGTTCACGCTTGACATTGAGAAAGAGAAGTGGGCACTCAAGCCTATGAATTGTCCCGGTCACTGCCTCATCTTTGACTCTCGGGACCGGAGTTATAAAGAGTTGCCGATCCGGATGGCCGAATTTGGTATCATACACCGCAATGAGGCCTCGGGTGCGCTTACAGGTCTCACCCGCGTGAGGCGATTCATGCAAGACGATACACATGTCTTCTGTATGCCGTCACAGGTGAGGAAGTGCATTGCGATGATGCCTGCGAGAGATGTCTGAGTCCCGGTTGCAGATCACCTCCGAGATCGAGGCTCTGTTTGATTTCATGCAGCACGTCTATGGGTTGTTCGGGTTCGAGTTCCGTATGGAACTCTCCACTCGTCCAGAGAACTACCTCGGTACTGTCGAGACCTGGGACGTAGCTGAGGCTGTGAGTCCTCATGTTGTTCTTCACTGCACGATCACACGCTGAAACCCACGATGTAGCAACTCAAAGAAGCCCTCGACAAACAATACTGCAGGAGAGTGGCAGATCAATCCTGGAGATGGTGCCTTCTACGGCCCGAAGATCGACATCTACATCAAAGATGCACTGCGCCGATCATTCCAGTGTGCCACCATCCAACTCGACTTCCAGCTTCCCGAGCGCTTCAACCTCAAGTACCGGTCCGCGGAGGAGATGACCAACCCGGACAAGCCTCCCTCGAGACCTGTGATGATCCATCGTGCTATCTTGGGAAGTTTGGAGCGGTTCATCGCTATTATTACTGAGCACTTCGGTGGCAAATGGTACGTTGCATCGTGGCAGTATCTTCCATGAGGCCAGTGATGAACGTCGAAGCCCAGGCCATTCTGGTTGTCGCCTCGCCAAGTCCTTGTAATCCCCGTTGCTATCCCATACGTGAGTTGAACCAGAGCCATCTTTGCTGCGCTGCTCACCGCCCGGGCGTTTTATTAGAAAGACTATGCTCAAGAGATAGCTGACAAGCTCTCGGCGTTGGGGCTGTTCGCGGATGTCGACAATGGTGCCGACACCCTTCCGAAGAAAATCCGAAATGGTGAAATCGCTCAGTACAACTTCCTCCTCGGTGCGTTATCCGCGGAAGCTTGGTTACTAATGGAACATGTGATTCACTTCGCTTCGTGAACAGTCGTGGGTCAAGAGGAGCTCGACAGCCGCTCTGTCAACGTCCGAAACCGCGACGACGTCGGCACGAAATCAAAGGGCGAGATGGTTCCACTGGAAGAGGTCACGAGCAAACTGGTGGCACTTAAGAAATCAAGGAGCCTCGAGAATAAACTGGTTTGAATAGAGTAGTAGGTACAATCGAGTTTGTATGGACAATATCGGGTGAACGTAATAGAACGGAGAATCACGTGCTACCCCCGACACGGATCATCCAACGGATCACGACATGCTTTCCGAACATAGAATATGGGCTGATTTTTTGGCATGAGCATCAAAGTTCCGAGGCCTCCGGGACAACCCGTCTACGTGGTAATACCGCCCATGAACTGGTTCCGCTATGATCGGCCGAGTGTTAAGCGTGAAGGAAGAAGAACTTGGCCGAGGGACTTACCAGTGCCTGGATGGCGTCTCGCTCTGAAGGTGGCAGTCCATTAATCTGTTCCTGCGTTAAGCTAAGCACTTGCATCAACATTTGCTGTATGCTTGGCGTTAGTAGTCATATTCGTGAAACGGCTTGCAGTAGACTAACCCTCTGTGCAGGGTCTATGCTGAGGTCTGGCATGGAGCTGGCTGGTGCGTGGGATTGTGGTGCAGCCGGGGGTGGAGGTGGCCTGTAATAGGGATGCTGCGAAGGTGCGTGGGGAGGAGCCTGTTGGTGTTGATACATACTCGGGCCGGTTGGCGGGGGTGCAGACATTTGCAGAGGCATGACTGGCTGTGTCTGGTGCAAAGGTGGAGGCTGCTGGTAGACTGGCATCTGCGGCGGGGGCAAAGGCTGCGGAGGCCCCGAAGGACCACTGCTACCCGCAGTTGCTTGAAGCATACGCTGAATAAGATTTTTCAGGGGTCGGCCATGGAACCCCATAAGATAATTAACGCTTACCTGAAGGACTGCTTGGTCGACGATCTTGTTCAAAAGCAGTGCCTGGAAAAGCGCATAGGAAAACTGCGGGTGTGCGACAAGAAGCGAACGTGCTTGGTCAGGATGCGTAATCACGAATGCCTAAAGACAAAAATTGGTGGTGTGGTGCACGTCATTCGCAAAAGCCGTTCGACAACGTTTCTGAAAACCGCCGCACACCTTCATCTGTGCCAGCACTTCGACTAACTGCGTTGGGTTCATGGTGGCGAGCGTCTGACTGATTGAATCTAATGCCGTGGACCCTGGGGGCACAGGAACACCTGAGGGAAGAGTGGACAGAAACGAAGTAGCGTCTTCAGGCTTTGAGTGGTCTCTGGGTTGGCTGTAGTGGTCTCGGTCACGATCACGATCACGATCACGATCTCTGTCTCGGTCTCGACGATCACGCCAATGCCCTCTTGGATCATTACCGTCAAGCAGCTCTCCTCGCACTGTCGTCTTGCCTTCAAGAAAGGGATCCGAGTCGGCAAGGTCAATTCGCAAGGGACGGCCGCCAACGTCAGCGTTGTTGAGGTTTCGCACAGCAGAAGCAGCAGTTTCGTGATCTGTGGGACATGAACAGACAGAGGCACACGAGCAGAATTGTTTTGATCGGCAGTGGTTCGGTTTGAAGGTGCGCACAAGTGGACCGTGTCGGGAGGAACACACGTCGAAATAAAAAGGCCGGAAAGGGTCAGACAGGTGTCGCGCATTGAAGAACATAAGATGGATTGGATGTACCAGCAAATTCACAGAAGCCGTAACCTCTAGGTTTTCCTGTTTCTCTGTCAAAAACCAGCCTGAAAACGATGTCAGGACTGAATAGAATGAATTGGATGTGAGCTGCTACCTGAAGCCCACGACTTGGCCAACAGATTTGAAGACGTCGATGAGTTGTTCCTGTTGGGACCTCAGAATACAGACGAATAAACAAATGAGGGTTACACTTTCCTCGCCCATGTTATAGGGCACATTTCCAACTGTGACGAATCAACCTCTCAGTATCGAAACACCAGGGGGAAGTCCTACCTACCGAAAACCACCTTGCTCATGATGCCACTGTAGTTGCAAACTAAAAAAAAAAGGACGCTATCTTTGGCGTTCTTCCTATCAATTTCGAGGTCTCGAACAACCTGAGAAGCGTGTGAAGGTCGTCAGTTGAGAGGAAAGAGGAGTAAGCAGCCGCTGGATCTACAAGTTCGGTGATCGTACTTGGTCGCGCTGTCTCTGCACGCCGTTGTTTCCAAACGCGTCACGGTGCCCGTCAGCAGTGACAGGCGTGACTAGCACAGTCGGAGTCATTCCAATTGCCCCACTTTTGGGAACTCGTCATGTTTTCCTGCTCCATGATGCTTACTCAGTTTCTCAGACGTCGGACGGCTCATTATGCATTATAATAATATTCATTGTTCTTGTGGCCTTCCTTGATCCTTCCCGGCCGTGGAGTCGATTGGAGTCACAACCACCTCCGCCCAGCCGTTTCGAGCACCTTCGTTCACATGTTCACATATGGCCCAGTCACAACTCCCACTCTAGATCTGATGGCTTCTCTACAAGCTTTGGTCCAGATCGCCAATTTTTCATTTCCGCAGTTGCCAAGGGTCCTTTTCCACTCGACTGGCGAGGCCGAGCATCGCTCGTGGCTGGCTGGACTCGTACTGGCTGTGTTTTTTTTTTCACGAGTCACTGCTAAAAGGCGGGCGTTTAATCTATAACTTATTCCTGTGTGTGTACAGCTTTTTTGCCACCCGGTGTTTGCCGTTACGTCAGTAAAAGCAAGTCATGCCGAATGAATCCCGAAGCGTCCGGTGAATTCGTCACGGTCGAAGGGACCGAGGTATAAAAGCAAACGAGTTGAAGTTGGAGGACTTCAAGCAAGCATCTGATTTTTTTCTCCTCTACTCTCAGAGCTTCTATAAGAACTCCCCCATGACTGTCACTTCTACCTCACTTAGTATCTCGCAAACTGACGCCACACAGTCAAGAAGACCGCTTCAGGGCCATGGATCGTGCCTTGGCCCGACGATATGTCATGCATATTCTACGAGACCAGCGTGCGGCGGAGGAGAGAAGGGTGCGACAAGGTTCCCTCGTCTATCGTCCACGGTACGCAAGTCTGTTTCTTATTTTCAATCCATCCAGTGCGCTAACAATGTCGACAGGTTGGAACTGTGTGACGACGCATCATCCTCACGAATAACTGCCACTCTTGAGCTCCCTGGCATGAAGTCTGAGGAAGTGAGAGTCCACTTAGAGACCAGCGATATTTTGCTTATCTCCGGTGAACGACGGCCAAGCCTACCCTCAGACCAGGAAGCAGTCAAGTACCCCACAAGGGAAATCAAATATGGCAAATTTGAACGTGTTCTCAACGTTCCAAAGGGAACAATGGTGAGTCACTATTAGTTGACTCCATCCTGTACATGTACAGATCTGACCACCATATTACGCAGATGAGCACTATATCGGCTTTGATGAGTGACGGGCTTCTCATCGTCTCGTGGCCACGGGTTCCACCTGGAGCCACAGCACCTGCCACCACCAATGACTCCAATGACTCGACTTCCTGATTCATCACCTGCGCATTGTTCATGACATTTCCATTTACTTTACCCACGTATGCTATACGCTTCTCCACCGTGGATACTCGTTATTAATACAGGGCACACGTAGCAGGGTCTAATTCGTACAATAGGGTTATTTTGCGGCACATCTCAGAGCTATCCAGTTTTGCACATCATGTATCACTGATCAGTCATTCGAATCTCGGCTATATTTTATTTCTATGGACTGTACTGACACAGCTGTAATCGTCGTCTATCATACACTGGAATGTGAGCAACTCTCATCATTCGTAATTGAAAAGAAGTCAACAATAAGTTCGCTACTTTCAGTCGTCCGTCGTGATCGAACAGAAGGTCAGTTTTGGTTCTCCACAGCTCGCCCCTAATCCTCTGTGTGATGGGCTTTACTGACCGCGAAGGCACACCGGTGTTCTTGCGCAATGGGTTGCTCCTCCATATAGCTCCCGCTCACAGTTGTCGAGTTCTGAGGATCTTGCATCAGCACCATGCGGACCTTGCTCCACGGGGTGTATTTTTCCCAGTGGGGCGACATGTTGAGCTTGTAAGTGTTCGGATTTCCGCAGCGCACGAACGACAGCCAGTAAGCAATCAGCTCTGATGCGAATGCAAGCTGGGCGGGTGTTTGAGGACTAAACGTCGTCGTCCCGTTGAAACTACGGGTGCTTTGCGGTGAGTCACGGTGTGGCGTGAATAGAACCCCGCTGGGCGGTGGCAGAAGCTCACCCTGTATTGGTACCATCAAACATCATCCAGCACTCCGCAGCATGAGCCACCACATCACTTCCACTTGTGGGATTCGGCGTGTTGTATCGGTAAGTCCAGGTGTCTGAAAATAGCGAAGCGGCGCCGCCCATAGCCTCGCGCTGGCGCAGTCACAGTCAGAGATCAGATAGCATGTGAGCATGGGACCGCAGATCGGACGTACGCCGCAAATTACTTCAGGTTCTCCGGTAGCGACTTGGAATTGCTGACTAGGTGAGTCATAGTCACTCAGGGGGTACAGTGCCACGAATTCCTCAATGTCGGCTTCTGTGAGAGAAGGGAAATATCCCTTTAATGTAAGCGATATATTATTGCCGCTCCAAAGGGTCTCGTTGGATGTCGAGCTGTAACATTGTCCCGCGGGTGAGTCACAGGAATGGGCAGCGGTCACTAAAGCTTACCCGACAAGGAGGGGGACATGTGTGAACTCGCCTGATTGGAACTGCAATGTAGGATATCCAGTGAACAGCGCGCCGTCCACGACGGGGTGGAATGCATCATAAGGACCACTACTGTGAGGTAATTTAGCGCCCATCAAAGAAAACCCCGAGCGTTTGATAGGATTAATTTCCTCACAATTTCCCTTGACCAGCCGCGTCCTGTGCTCTGGCGAGCGCGCTGACACTTGCGTTTCGCAGACACGCCATCTGCTCACCAATCGAAGAAGCGGTACCGCAGCCGGCGTATGACGCAAAAAAATCGAAAAGGGGCTATTTATTTCGGCGCTTAGCATCGGCTGCTGACACAGTGACAGAATGTGGGTAAGCACTCTCACCTGTTGTTGCTCAGGGGTGGGTAAAGGCGTCCTGTACACGCTCTGGGCTATAGCGCCGTGGAACAGTTGCTCTTCTTCGTGAGCAACCATGTGAAGCTCTACAGAGGAACCGCCTGCACTCTGCCCATTGATCGTGACTCGGTGTGGGTCACCGCCAAAGGCACGGATATACTGTTTCACCCATTTGAGCGCCTGGATTTGATCCTTGAAACCAACGTTGAAGTCGCCATATGTAGGGTCCGTGAACTCCGGTGTTGCGAGGAAGCCCAATGAATCAAGGCGGTAGTACGCCGACACGATGACAACGTGGGGGCTCTGATGGATCCAGCGATCGAAAGGCCAGTTTCTTGGGTTGCCGTAGACATAAGCTGGAAGAGGATTGAGTTGCTGATGTTCAAAACCCAATGAGATTATAGCTTACCGCCACCGTGTATATAGAAGAGCACCGGCACTTTGGGGGAAACGTTAGACCAAGCGACACCCGACACATCGAAGACCAGACCCACAGTCGTCACCCTCCATGGCGCCATATGGTGCGATAGATGTTAACCTTCAGACAATCCTCCGTTCCAGCTCCACCAGAGTCTCCAACTAAAGAACGGACCTATGGGTGAACGTTTGTGGGAGGAACACGTGGGACTCACAGCCTGTGCTGCCTTGTACACAGATATCGGGGTAGGACGTCGCGTTGATCACGCGCCCATCAGCCATTTCGCTTACACGCGTCGTATTCAAGGGGACAGTCGTACGGAAACGCAGGTCACCAAGCGGAGGCTCGGCATATGGGATACCCAGATAAGCGACCGTGTTTGGATACGATCGGTTGCCTTGATATGTCGCGTACCCCACGTTCACGACCTGGCCAGTAGTCGATGCCAATGAATGCTTGGAAAGCAGCAGATTGGAGAGGGCGGAGAGGAGTAGAGGTAAGCGGAGCATTGTGGAATTCACACACAAAGTGCTTTGGAAGGGCCATCTGGCTAGCACGGTCATGCTTTATAGCATCTTCTGCCGTCTCGTGTCTTTCTGCAGGAACAATTTTGATCTGCCAAGGTTGGGTTCGAGAATAATCAAGATTGAACGTTTGAACCTCGTCGAACTGGGAAGTAATTAAAGGGCGATCAGCTAAGAAACTCCAAGTTGGAATCAATGAAGCATGCAACGTTGATGCCAACAGTAACTGTGGGAACAAAGTATGGTGAATTTAGCGATCACGCAGGACGAGTGAGGATCACTGATTGCCTGGGGATAGCCCGGGGATGGTCTGGGTGATTTCGCCCCCCCTCCGTGAGGATCACCAGTGGGATGAGCACATGGAGCAAGATTTTGTTCACCCGTTGTTTTTGCTGAATTCACCAACGTCGTTTGAAGTCGAAAGAGGTGACATGTATCACCGCTGTATACAATCCTGATGCCTATGCACGTGGCTACTTAGTCAGTCCGGAATCTGGATCCTACTCTTGAAAGTATTATTGATAACGTTCATCGTCTTTGCCTGGTATAGACTCTGAGTCACGAGAAGCGTTGCACTGGCAAAGCAACCAGAAGATCGACTTCCTAGCAGCTTTAAGGCCTGAGGAAGACACGTTGAACGTGATGCATGATGTCGGAATCGGTCCGGGCTACGTTATTGCGTGCTGCGAGCTAGCTGGCAACCGGAAAGGGCCAACGAAGTTGTTGGTAAGTAAGTTAGCCAATTCAGGAAATTTGGGTAAGGAATTATACCCAAACCGAAACATTACATAATTCTGTCCATATCGGTGAGTGATTATTAGAAGGTACATAAGCAGTTACAATGCCATAAGAACAGCAAGCGTGACAATACATATTAATGTCCAGTGGCAGTACCAATCCTCATAGAGAGCGTCAACGTGGATGAGAGGCCATATGCGATGCAGAGTGGTTGTGCATGTAAGACGACCACCGATCCTCCAATACATCGGCCTGAGCACCCTGCTGTGTGGGGCTGTGGAACGGAAGAACGCTGGATGCTCCCTGAGGGCTAACGTGCGATGGGCCTGGGATATCGCCATAGAGACTCTCCCATTCCAGGGGAAGCCCTACGACACCTTGACGTTCTCCCTCAGACGCCGCGATCTTCGCGAGTGCGGGATGTATAGCAGAGGCATGAAGACTGTGCATGTACTTGCTTGAGGACGCCAAGGAAGCCTCTGCAGGAAAATGCGTGTCCTGCGTCCGAGCACGTATAAAAGGCTTTGATGGGGGCACTAGCATCGTGCGGCCACCATACATTTCCATGTCATCGTGCAGGTTGGGTGACCCCCCTGGTCTCCCAGGACTAACAACAGGCTCGTGCTGTAGCGGTTCCAACCGAGCTTCCACGGCCTTCTGGCGCACGCGTAGTAGGACAGGCTGCATGATTTCGTCAGTATTTACAGCCCGAAAATCGGGGAGAGATTTGGTTCGCACCAAGGCTTTTCGTGCTCTGCTACTCGTCCGCGCCGCTTCATGGAAGAGCGTGCATGCATGATCCAGTTGTTCAAATGGGTCTGGTTCGAGCTTCACCCCCAGTCGCCTGATAGCAACGGTACCAATGATGAGCTGAGAGCAGAAAAGTTCGGACAGTAAGCATCAAGCCACACGAGAGTGCACTCTACCAACCCCAGCTGAGAACGCAAACGACCAGATGCGCCACACACGAGCACACAGCACCGGCTGTTCAGCAAAATGGTCTCTAGTGACACGGAGAATCACGCTTGCGCATTGATAGGCGGTCAGAAAGGACTGACGAAGGGGACTCCTCAGGGGATCCCAAGGAAAGTCCGTTAAAGCCTGCGCGAAGAAACCTCTATGAAGAAACAGAAGTGCTGATTTTGTTGGTTTGGAGTGTCGTTCTGTAAATCAAAACACTTGACTCACTGAGCTCTCGATAATGTGACCTCGCGAATGACTGTATTTGCAAAGTCATTCGGTCGGCGTTGTCGGGGCCTTCCGCTCGTGGCACTGGAAATTCACGAATCTTACGATCCAAGTCGAGGACGGCATCGTAGCTGGGTGGCCGCGCGGCCTGAGTAATCTCGACGACGGGAGTCAAGCATTCAATGGTGAACCTGAAGCTCCAAGTTCCGCCTTCATAGGGAATTTATAACACGTGAACATGGAAACCAGGAGAACGCACTTACACCCTAATAGTGCCTCTCCTGATTGGAACATCGCTTCTTCATTCTCAGTTGGGATGCGACAGTCAACGCAGGATTGCATAATGACTGGCGGGCGGCCCGTAACTAGACTCTATAGAAGCTCCTCCAGCGCCAGCTCATCCTCAGTATGACAACGGATACGTACCTGCCAGAGTGTTCCTGTCACAAGGTTCCTTGAGAAGCGAACCATCGTGATAAGGAAGGATTAAATTTGGACAAGATAAAACTTGCCAAAAGTATGTGCGCCGCTCATATGCCTCCCTGCCAGTAAATCCCCACGCCGACGGCTCCTTGTCTACCTAGCATGCTCAGTCCTCCAGATGAACGTGAACATAAAGCCTGACATACGGAAACCGATCTGATGCTTCTTTGAGTTCCAACCACATAAAAACGGGAGAGGCATACCTGAAGTGCAATTTGAGCAGCGAGATTCAGCAGGGAGGACGAGTTTTCTGAATTGCTTTCGATGCCGCACATGGCATTGTATATGCTCATCAAATGTACGGCCTTGACAGTTACCACAGAACGCTTAATGAATACGGGTTGCAAGCATAAGGCTGCCCGCGCCAGTCTGTGGTAGTGTCGTCCGTCGGTGTTGTATGGCGGAAGTGAGGGATCGACCAGTGAGCCGATAGCCAACAGAAGGAATACCAGGGCCAGGTCATGTGGGCCATATGCTCTTGGCTCTGCGGATCGCCCACCAACGTGTTTATATACTAGAGGAATCAGTCCGCCTAGGACCTGTTGACGCGATACTATGTTGAAAAAACACGATAGGGACTTCATGAAGGTTTCGCATAAGGAGGTGGCACGAGGTAGCAGTGGAAGATATGACTCTATCATCTCCAGTACTGGTTCTGTCGGTATGCCAGGAGGGGTAAAAGGAAATGCCTGATAGAATATATTGATTTCTGGAGGGAGGTGTGAGGTATCAATTTCCTGTGATTCTATTGACGAAGAGGACGACTCCGACATAATGGCTTTCGCTCGCTTCCAGCGCAAATGTCAGTCGGGAGCAACAATGTGGTCGGCGTCAGGATACGCACAAGTAGAAGACTCTGTTCAAAGTCAATCGTCCTTCGTGAGCGCCAAATAACAATTTTCTTTTTGATCCCTACCTCTGAGCCGCTGGAAGGTCCACAATATCGAACTGGCCCAGATTGCTCATCTGCATCCAGGTGTAGAGAACCAAGGGCGTCGATCAAGCCGTACTTGTTGAACTCGCTAAGCATGATCGGATCTTGATCGACTTCAAGTTCAGGTTCCCATTCCGTGTCCTTGCTTGACCCCATGTTAACGAGTAATGGATGGTCTTGACTAGACGTCGAGCCTTGGACAATGGCCAATGCGTCCTCGAGGGAACGCATGCGTTCTTCCATCTTGACCAGTTTCCGCCGAAGAAAATCCTCAGCGGCACCAACGAAACTGAAGTGTACGATATTTCAGCAGCGATTACATGTAGTTTACTCGGATCCACATACCGACTGCCCTCGCCGGGGGGCATTGTACCTAGAGTAAACCAGTCTTAATAATTCACTGACTCATACTGTCTCGAAGACCTACCATTCGGACACAACATCCCACATCCTCTTTTGATGCATGTTGAACAGGGAACTAATAAACAAAGTCAGCGATAAGCTATCATTCCGATGTTCGGGCAGTACCTTGCTTGTCACACCTGGCTTTCAATCTGCCACAACAGTGAGTGCTCATAAACAGTGTACATATTATTCTGGGAAGACAGTGAGAAACATACCTGCGACATTCCGCACAGGCAATTTCGCCTCTTGTGCGTTTTCTTTCCTTGACACTGCTCATGATCAAAGTAACTGGGATGTTGCCACAGACCTCTCATATCCACTTAAATACCTCCGAGGGAAGAAGTGTTCATTCTCGTTCACGAACGTCAGACCGTCACAGTCCTAAGAAAGACTTACGTGCCACCGCGGTTCCCGGGTTCCGCCTTATAACAACTTCAATAAAGTTCCCGAATTGCACTATACAGGCCATCAGCCACGCTCTGCCTGAACGTTCCCGAATTCGAAATCCACTTGAAATGCCCCCGACGAGGCTGTCAAGTTGTCCCTCGACTTTCGTCTTGCCTACTAAGAGGTTTCCAATGGCTTTATCCAGGAGCCTTCCACAACTAACCTCACGTTAGGGCCACGTCACGACGATCGCGGGCCCGATGTTGAAAGCAGGATGAGTAATGTCGTATCACGGAGATCACGGCTTTAATAGCGTTCCTGGGCAGCCTACTACCAGGAAGTTCCCGTGGGATCTATGTTTCAGCCATATTAATTGGGTCTTTCGGGTGGTGAGTGGCTTGACTGTTGTGCACGTGTTTGCTGACTTGAGGGACTTGCCGCGAATGAAAACGCTTCCCTAGATTACCTCGGGGAAGCCTGATGAAATTTCGAGGGCGACAGTGCGATGAAGCCAGCAGGGTTGCTGTAAGCCGTAAGAGTTCTAGTACCGAATCACTGGTAGTGAGCCAAAAAGAAGGGCATGGAAGTGCTACGCTGAAGCTAAGCAAAAAAAAAAAAACACAACTATGTGTGATAAGCCACTGTTGTAGTGGAGGAAAGAGAAAGATGACGAGGGCGCTAGGCTCCAATTGACCGAGAAGTACATGTGGCTAGTCTCCTGTAGCCAGACGTTCGTGAATTCAGATCAAGGAAGACAAACATGTGGTGTTACTCAATCCCACTGGCTTTCCTAAACTTGCTAAAACCCATCTTACGGTTTACCCGATATAAATTTACATGTGTAAGAAAATTAAAAACAATCCATCGCTGGTTCGACTTCGCTGGTTGAAAGCTTCCCATGCATAAGCTTCCGCAGCGACTGACTCAGCCTAAACCCGTAGTGGTCACTTTGTAGGATGGGTAGCCTCTATGGTGGTCATTCGGTTCAAGGAATTCATGTTCCAGGTAGGACAGTTATATACTATCATTACGGTGTTGCAAGTGACCGGATTGCAAAACTGTGTCTAGCTCACACAACATCACAGTTTCAGCCTGAGCTGGTGGATCTAGGACGAGCTATGATAGATTAATCTCCTTGTATTTTTTTTTTGAATAACAGTGTGCGTCTTTGTCCCCGGCATCTCATTCATACCTTATGGTCAGGTATATTCAGTTACAAGTGTCAGGGCAATACATAGCTCACGGCAAAAAAAAATCAAGAAAAATCCTAGGGATACTCTACATTGTCGCCCGACTGCTCATCATATTTTGAGGTGATTATGATCGCTGCAACAGAGCACGCAACTCCCGAAGTCCATTGTGCATGAAGCGTGACATTGTTGAGCGGACTCCGGCGGAGTGCATTTCGGCAAATGGCAAGGGTGGCAACACACGGCAGATCAGTGCGCCGAATATGATGGCTTTGGCGTGTCGGAGATTGATTTTGCACTGTGACACGGTGTGACATTCCACTGCATGCGGATGGAAATTTTGCAACTCCCTGTCCATTTCACCTTCTGCAGCGGCATGTCTCTGGCAACTTCAACATGTTTCTAGTGTTTTGTATGCTTGATTCTATATCTGTGTATTCGTATGACGAGTATCTAGTCAATTGATCACATTTGCAACACCGGTACAATATAGTGCAACATCTCTCTCCATATCTCCCGACACATTCCGGCGCTGGATCTTTCAAGACCCACATTACATGAGGAAGAAGGAACATCAGGGATGGAAACATACCATGGTGCCCTGATGGGGCTCAAGCTTGAGCTTGCGATCTGGATGAACCCTGCACTGTCATGTCTCTTGTAGCTTCCTGGCTCGGAGTGGACAGGGTTGACGAGTGTGTAAGCTGTCTTATCCCTCGTGCGTTCCATTTCCTTTCGCATCTGCTTATCAAAGCGTTCTTCATCGAAAGAATCTCTACAGCAACATCCACAGCATCCTTGATCGCTGCAACATGTCCTATTGAATCCGAAAGGGCCTAGCAGTGGCGTGGGGAGTTCAATACATGTTGTTAGAAGTATGGCATAAACAAGATTGTGAGAACTAACGCAGACTGCACAGGGAGTTACGACGTCGACGCCACGACGAGACCTGTGGGTCGAGAGGAGAAAAAGTTATTTATCGGGTCAACTTATTAATAATGAAGGATCCAAATTCTCACAACAACCACCGCAGATAACGCCTAAAGACCTTTCAGCCATGGAATCGGGACTTGAGGCCTGAGTGCAGCCGGAACAAAGTTGTACACCTAGTCACGGAAAAGGATTCGCTCGAGTTAACGGATGGATGTGGCAAGATTCTGGCTTACAATTTGTTCTTCGGCGCTCCCATCCGGTACACGAGGTGTCGCCTTCGAGTAAATAGGGTTTGACTCACAAGTCTCCATCAGGTCTGGATCAATGTCATGGTGCAGACAAGACGTAAGTGAAATTCAGACAGGTTGGACGATTACAAGTGGCCGGCTCCTTTCCAGTTGACACATATGCACGGTTCGGCCAAGATCCGACTATCCCTCAACCACCCTGCAACACGTCGGTTAAGACGCAGTTCACGATATCGGGTGCGAGACAGCATGCCTCTGCACGTAAAGTTCCCAAGTGAGCCATGTCCTTCCGCCATATTGAAAAGCACATACTCTGTTCAAGACTTAGCATTGTCATCAGGCTGCATCGCTTGCGACAGCCATTCCTTGCGTTGGCGCGGGCTGAGAATCAACGGGCTTATCGTGATCACCCTCTTTCCTTGCTCGTTCTTTTTTCATCCGCTCGTCAAAGTCATCCTCGTTGAATGAAGAATCGCAGCAGCGACCACAACATCCTCGCTGGCCACCGCAGCATGGTACATTAGCACCGAAGGCATCTGCAATCGATCCTCCGCGTTGAGCCACGGAGACATATCTCAAGCACAAGTTGGAACCCACGAAGGTTACACCAAGTCTGCAGAGCTGTTGTGACACAAATACCTAAACGAAAGGCACTCTCAGCATGCGTGGCTTGGGTTGTTGACTGGCTACTGACAGCAGCACCCCAAAATGCCAGCGTCTGCACTGATGTCGGCCATAGTTCACGGGTGGGGAGATGGGGTGGTTGGAGCGAACAACTTGATTCAAGGAATGGGGCAGTGCTGGCGGCTTCTAGCGCATTTCGGAACTGGTCCCCTATATGACAGGATTTGGCTCAACTGGTACAAGTGCTTATGGAGTAGTATCCGGAACCGATCAGCTACTAGGACATTAATATTAACAGTTCACCGTGACTCGCTCGGCACCGAGGTCAACTGTCACTGCACTAGGAGGACCCTAGTAATGTTTCCTGTTTCCTTGGGACAAATGTGCAAAAATGGCAACTCACCTCACCGGGAGGTTCGGATATTCCCGGTTTGTAAATCATACAAACTGAGTTACCTTGCTTGCAAGGTTTCTCGGGCTCATAATTCAGACGGTTTTCGACGTTTCTGGTACACAGCCAGCAACAACTTACGTAACAGTCGTTCGTAATCATCGACGCTAAACTTATCACCACCGTCGGTCCCACTCCTCTTGTCGTTGTCGATGTTGTGCCCACTCTTGTGGCCTCTCGAACAGGACGTTGTCCTCCCGCGCGTTGTCGTCGCCGATGACTGTCCTTACGTCGTCCCTGTCGATGGGGCCAACTTGGTAGGCTCTCGCATGGGACTGTTGTAGTATGGGCTGCCCAGCTCTGTTGGCCTGTCAGCGTGCTTGCCAAATTCTTTCGTTCCCGTCGCATGGGACCTGCTGTCGATGGGTTCGCACTCTTGTGAACCTCTCGGTCTGCACTTTGGTCTTCCTCTCGATTGTCCACAACTCAACGTTCACTGTGATGGTGCCACCTGTTGTCGCCCCGACCTTCTCGTCTCGACGAATTTCTTCCTTGTAGCCGAAGGACCCTTAAGCGTTAAATCTCACTTCATACTACACTGAAAAACTTGATTGTTTCCACTACGTTGGAAACTTCTCATCGTTCCCCACCACATTTTCGTTTGTCTACCCATCGCGTCCAATCTGTCGTCCTCTGCAGTGAGTTCCGCTACCTGGGGCACCTTGAAAAATCTGTCTTCGAAACTTCGAAGAAGTCGTATTGTATCTCTTCCGGCGCTACGCGACAGCGCAACATAGAGATTAAACAGACTCAGTCCTCCCGTTGGTGGTGTTCCGATGTCGATAATTACTGCAGGAAGTGTCTGCCCTTGCGCACGGTAATCCGTACAAGCGTACGCTGCAGTAATGGGTAGCTGTTTCCGAGTCACGGTGCGTGTCACCGTCTTTCCCTCTTGCACGGTGATTCGAAAAGATTTGCTGATGGTTCGATAGGAATGACGTTGTCCTGCAGCCCTTCCAGCCGGTTTGCGCGTGTCTTATCTAATTTTACGAGGATGAACGCTGGTGGTGAATGAAGATGAACCATTGCTTTTGTCTCTTCTACCATTGGCTCATCAGCTTGCATCATAATATCGATCACGGTGCCTCGTGCCCCGTTGGTGATGTCGAGATCAGTGTCCAAGTTCCTGGTGACCATGACCCGCATTCCCACTGCAAGTTCAATCAGTTTTGGTAGGTCATCTCCTCCAACTCTCCTTCTTTGCTGACGATGGGCTGTCGCCAGCACTTCGGCATTTTCCAACGGACGTCCGCTGATACTATCCTCCGCATGACTGACAAACAGAGTTTCCTTAGCGTCTCTGCAGTGTTTCCGTACCGCGCACTCGTTCCACTTCGTCCGCACCCCATGACGAGGCGTGATTAACACTGACTCGTTCCATAGAGCGGAAGTGAAGTCAGTTGCAGGGCAACTAGGGTGGGACAGTTCCATTCGATGTAGCATGTCCAGATGTCGCTCTTGTACTCGTCCTTCTCGAAGATATCGTAGAAAGTCGACCCACTGAGGATCGACGACCCGCATTTGTTGTTGGAGAATAACCACCGTCGTAAATTCCTCGTAGATCGTGCTTCCAACTTGGCATAACATGGAGTCACGCCCCCCATTTCCTCCATAGAACAATGCCTCTCTCTGTGCGCATGCAACTGGAGGAAATTGGTGCATGTCGCCACTCAGAATGACATTGAGGTCTCCAAATGAGCGTTCGTTGATAGGCCCCCGTGGCTACCTTTCCCTATGCTGATGTTTAGAGACATCTTTGCGAAGAACGCTTTACCCAGCATCGAAAACTCGTCAATGATGTGGTATAGCACATTGTTCCACTTCTGCTGCAGTTTTGTCTTCGTCAGTGCCGATGGTGTACTGTCTCTTCGAGAGATCATTGCTGTGCTGTGACACGTCCTTCCCCCGATAAGAGAGGATGCTACACCTGTATAAGCGGATTTCGCCAGGGACTCTGCAACACCTCGTCGTTCAAAATACTCCGATACACATTGAATGACCTTCGATTTTCCTGTTCCCGGTTCCCCGTACACAATCATACGTAGAAGTGGAGGTTTATCACCCGCTAACGTCCGATCAACGTGCCAGGTCACGATATCGTATGCTCTTCGTTGCTCAACATTAAGTTAGCTCGGCATCAATTGCTTTCAGTGCACTCTCTGGAGCAACTGCGTTGTCGATGCCTTCCGTCCTTTCCGACACATTCGACTCGGGGAGGATGTCTTGCAAATGTCCGAGCAAACCACTGTCTTCGTCTTCTGCAGCCAGCTGCTCTCTCCAACTTTGTAGCTGCAACATGTCCTCGTGCCTCACCCTACGACTTTCTTCTCCTATTGTGCTGCTGTGTAATTCCTCTGTTCCATCTTCGTATGAAAATATCTTAGCCATCTTTGCAGCGTCAACAGCAAGCATGCCATGGATTTCCTCGCGCGACATCAACGGTGGTTGTTGGGCAGCGTCATTCTCTTTCCACTCCTCAAACATGTCGTCCCACCTCTTCTCGTCCTCTTCTTCATCTACGTCGACTCTAATATCTGCTTGTCTCTCGTCTTCTTCATCGACAACACGGTGATGTTGAGCTGAACGCTCGCATTCATAGAAATATTGAATGTTGTCCAGCATATCCAACTGCTCCTTCGTCGCTTGTCCTTTCCACTCTTCAAATGCCTCTTCCCACGTCTCGTCGATGCCCTTCAGGTCAGCAGCTACACTCCGCCAAGGCTTAAGCAGAGTTAGCATGCTCGCATAATAGAAGTTCATCCGCTCGCTATCATCATTACGAGGGAAATATCGGCCAATAAAGTTAAGGAGATTGTTGTGATCCTCTGGTCTGATCACCCGTTGCTTGGTATCGTGACATGGATGGGATGCACGGTACCGTGCACGGCGGTGTTTTGGTCGTCCAGGACGTGCGGGTGATAACGTAATGCAGGGGGAGAAATGGCTGGTTCAGAGTTGGTGATACTTGTTTCGTAAGTGTTGGAAAAAAACTGAACCACGTTCATGTTTTCTACCACGTCTCCCCGCTCCTGATAGTCCGTCACCTGACTCTTCACATACAGTCTCCCGCATGCCACGTCTAGGATAGCTAGGGGTCGACGCTGCTTCCTTTACGAACAAACTTTCTTTTCGTCCATTCGCTTTCCACTCTACATGTTGAAGGATCTTGTGATCTCCAAGATATAGACCAGAGTCAATGAGCTCGTCACGAATACGAGTGCTACGTTCATCTGTAGATGCGACGTTGACGTCCGACATGATGGATAACAAGTGAAAGACAGAAACAGGGGCACATTTTCGTCCCCCCCCCCCAAACTATCAAGCAAGGTTTCTGACGCCACCTGGCGGCACTTCCCGAGTAATAATTCTATAAATTAGTATGAACCAATGTGTTCCACTCGTGATCATGATCAGTACACATGGCCGAATCCAAGTGGACTTTTGCCCAAAAATTCTGCACGGATTTTAACGTGACTGCATCTGGTCTGCTTCGTGCACACTGATTCCTCCCTGTCAATCTAACTCGGAATCTGCAGAGCTTGCAACGCGTTTGGATGCCCTGAAGAGCAGCTCTATAGCTTCCTCTGACGCGGTTCAGGCTATTGCATCGGATCTTTCACGTTTGACCAAAAGCCTCAGTGATGCTACGGGAAGTTTACCGAGCTACGATCAAAGACAGTGCGAACTTGTAAGTGTTGGGTTACCTCGACAGGTTTGCCTGTAGTCATTCCATTCGACAGCAACTAAAGACATTAGAGAAGAGTACCGAAGAAC
Source organism: Melanogaster broomeanus (assembly GCA_014904935.1). NCBI lineage: Eukaryota > Fungi > Basidiomycota > Agaricomycetes > Boletales > Melanogastraceae > Melanogaster > Melanogaster broomeanus. Next base: position 49,944 of record MU123817.1, on the reverse strand, counting down.
TTCGGGGAGCCTCTACTGGCACGCCCAAGTTTTCATTCAAGCGGAAGGCCGCGAAACTGAAGGCGCCCATTCGAACCTGCACCAACCACTGCGCTTCCTCCGGCACAACTCCAGTCTTCTACACCCATAAGTTCTGCGAAGACATTATCTTCATTTTCACATCGTTACCTGACCACAGCAAACTTTGATACCAAGGACTCATCTGCAGAAGTCTCCATTGCCGACCTTGACAGTTGCATTGTGGATTTACTACCCAAAGGCGATGATGGTGCAAAGATCACGGCCTTCCATGTACAACGCGTCTCTAGATGTATCTTCTTGTTGCCACCTGTTACCGGCAGCATCCTTCTTTACGACTTATCCGAATGTGTGATCGTGACAGGGTGTCATCAGGTAAAACAGACGATCATCTCTCCTGGTCTGTTTAAATTAAACCACCCCTCTAGTTCCGCATGCACAACTCCTCGGCGGTGGACGTGTATTTAGCGATCGAAGGCAACCCGGTCATCGAGCACTGCTCGAATATTCGATTTGCAGGGTATCCAAGCAGTCTGACAGGCGGCATTGATGCAACAGGTCGGTAAATCCTAGGAGTTTATTTTTCATCTCTGCGATCCAGGAGCTGAATTTGGTCCTGTGCAATAGGAGGACAAGCATTTCATGGTTCAGGACTTCTCTCATATCCGGCCGACACCTTCGCCAAATTGGAGCGCACTGTCCGAGGAGCAGTGGGAGCGGCGTTGGCCAGTTTCTGAGCTTGAAGGTCATGCATTGTTAAAGGAGCTGGAGAGGATGTTGCCAGCCCGCCAGGGTGGACTAGTGGAGTGAATTGTGGAAACAACTGTTTTTGTCGTGCGAGGTGTCTTTTCTCTCTCCAATGCTTATGATCTGTGGGGTCCCTTGCTCAGTTTGTGAAGGAAGGTGTCGATCCGCAATGATAATTGGCGTATCTGACACTTATGCTCGACATCACCAAGTATCGCTTGTCCATCCATGGACCGAGTGACATGGCATCCTCACAATAAATGAGATCTCGGGGAAATTTCACCGGAAACACTGACAACGTGAAAGACTGGTACATTGCATGAATAGTAGGGTTCTATGCTACAAGGGACGACAAATTTGGCGAATGGTGCAACAAATCAACGACCGTATCTGTGGGTCAGACGACGATCAACCTCCGATCTCAGGGTAAGGTAATATCAAGAAATGATACATACTTCTGTAACTCCCATTCGCGGTTATCTAATGGACAGACGTTCCTTGTCTTCAACCACCGCGAGATGCAGTGGAAGTGGAATGCATGCTGCGGAAAGTGGGTCGTCAGCGGAAGCGAATGACGTGGATAACGATCATATGCGTACGTTACAAATGCCCCAAGCTGCATTGCATTCATCCGTGGATGCTGAAACTTGGTTGGCCTGACAATCAATGCCTAAGGGGACGAGTGATCATTAAGTGTCAGCATGGACATGATAGGGAGAAACAACACACAAAGGTCCATGATGTGGTTCCGGCAGATGGCGCAGTTATCGACAACGATGTCTGTGAATGTGTTAGTATTTGTGTCGTGGGCAGAAGGCGGCGCTGCGCACCCCATGCCCATAGCGCTACGGCATTCCACTGTGAAGGATGTGAGTGGCGAAGTGATGCCAAATAACGATTCGTACTACCTTCTTCACTTCGAATCTCTTTTTGTCTTTACCGTCGTCTTTTGCGTTCTTGCCTGAACCTGTTGCAGGGGGGTCAACGTCCATATCGTCGGCCATAGTGCTGAATGGTGGTCAAAGATCTTGTCGGTGAGCGCTTAGAACACAGCTTACCTAAGTGTAGTGTGGGTCACGTGATGCGACGCGACCCGCGATTGAGTCCACCCTAAAGAAGAGGTTGGTTGAGTTTCTCTGGAGGATCGAAAGGACCTTTGTGACTCAACCGAGTGACCTGCTTTATACCATTGGCAATGTACTAACCGTTTATTAGGACACCATGACAAGTTACGGCTCTCGTACTGACCCTCTCTCCCCATCCTATGGGACCGCCACGTTTTCTACTTTTTCTAACTCGCAAACTCCCTTGTCTCCCTCAAGATACTCTTACTCGAGCTCTGGTACGTGTCTCTGTCGTGCCACGCTTCACTGATGTGAATAGGCACTCTAGAAACTCCTGTGGCATCGTCAGACAGCGATGGTGCCACGTCAGATCGGCACATGCGACGCGTAAACATCTCACCGACCAGATCCAGGCATTCATATGATTCCTATTCTGACGAAAACTCCCTCGAAGAAGCCTCCGAAGTGGAGGCAGCACTGAATGACCTCGACAACGAACTCGCTACTACGGAGGATATTCTTACAGAGTGGTCACGTGGCTCTGGACCATCATCCTACACAGGGACCACACCGTCGTATTCCACCAGTCTTGACACGCACTCGATCTACAACCGCGAAGCTAATCGCTTGAGCACAATTTCCGAACGTACTGAGAATATTCCATCGCGTCCTGTATCCTACTTGCGAGATGGCACTCGACCCGCGAACCCAACTCCCGAAGGAAATAGGCTTTCCGACCATCGCCTGAGTACTGCTTCGCCTGGTCATTTGCATTCTCGATCTGTAACGGATTTGACGTCGGATCGACCTCCTGGGAAAAGAACTGGCGACTTGATCGCGTTCTTTGAAGACAGATCCACCGACGCCCTCTGATATATCCCTTGGCCATGCTCGTGCGACGTCCATGCCTGGTCATCGCGCTCGAAAGTCCAATCTTCCCACCCAGCCAGTCCACGCCTTACATGAGCAGCACGACTGGTTATGGGTACACGACAACGGGATACGGCACGTCTGGATATGGTTCGCGTCCTTCGTCTCCTGCAAAAAGCAAGGCCGGCTCTTCTATTTCCGCGACATCTTCGTCTGTCTCCGAAGCGTTGTCGTCGTCCTCGCTATTGTCGCCACCTACCAGAGGCCTAATTACGACTACAAGTAGGAATACCACGCAGTTGAGCCCCAGTGACTTTGCTAGCACCTTCTCCAGCACCTTCACGGCATCCAGGAGCGTGACAGATACGTCTAATATCACGCCAACGGTTTCGTCCTTGCGTCGTCCACAGACGTCTCCGCGTTCGCCTCTGACGTCGGTTCGCAACATCGTTGCAGCGTGGAAAGAGCGTACTCCATCGCTTGGAAAACCTCAGTCGTCAACAGAGTCTACAGTTTCTCCACCAACCAAGATTGAAGGTTTGTTCAGCCTCCGGAGGCGCGCCTCGCGGGCTGAAAACCGTCCGCGTGAACGCGCTTCGGGCTCGCGACCAAGTTTGGAGAATGTGAATAATGGCAATAACTATCCAACCACACCAAAGAGCGTCAGCAGCAGCATCATCCCGCCTCCATTTGATATGACTGAGTTGGGTGCTTACGCACGGGACAGTCGCGAGGTGAGGGTCTATAGACGGCATCGTTCATGAATCTAAACGTACTTTTCGTAGCCCCTTCGCATTGGTGACTTGTGGTACCTCAACGTACATTCTGGACCTCCTTATCGATGGCAACGCTGCAAAGCACTTCTGTATCCACACATGCTGTTGCTCTCCTGGATTGCTCCAGGGGGAGGTAGGGGTGTCGTTACGTTGGACTTACTCAACTGCACAGAAGTGCGTTCTGTCCCTTCCCCCTCGCATTCCAGCGCCAGGGAGGACGTTGGAACTATCGCTGCGCTGGCCCAGATGGCTGAGGGTGACAGTCCTTCTTTGGTGGAGCTACTTTGCCCCTTCCAACTCCTGTACGGTGACGGCGTAGAGCGTCTGGCCGCGGAAAGCGCCAGGGAGAGAGTTCGTTGGGTTGGCGCGATCTGGTATAGTGCACTTTCTCCGTACAGAGGTATAGTTGTATTGACCGTCCCTCATAGGGAGGCTTTGGACCGGTCAGTGACCCTACCGAGCCGTTCAGAGCCAGGTTCTCCTACTGGGTCGATCAGAACAATCCGCTCCATGACGAGCAGTGCGTCCGGATCCGGGACTGGATCGGCATCTACCGTGTTTGTCCCTCCTCTTCATACAATTCCCAGCTTGTCGGATTTGCGTACCTTCTCGGACACCTCGAGCACTGGCTCACGGTCACGCGCACCGTCGTTTCCTACACACCATGCGCATACTACGGATGATGCAGCCGTGTCTAACCAGTCGTACCTCTACCCCGGTGATCCACGCGTCATTGGACCCAGTCGAAGCAGTTCCTTGCGTCGCACCAGTTCATTGACTGATCTGGATGAAGCGTTCGCTTCGGCAGTCAGTCGCGCAAGGACTGCTAAACCTGGTCTTGGATTCGGCCTAAGTCTCGTGGGCTGGTGTCATCGTGGGCGATGGGTCTCCCGTAACTGTGTCCAGCGGTCCTAGGCTTGGTGGTGAGGTACGCGTCACTCCACCGTCCGAGTGCGAAAGCCAAGACCCGTCCTTTGTCTGATATCTCGGACGACAATTTCTTCTCGGCGGGTTCAAGGACTTCATCAAGCGAGCCTCGCACGACTACAAACTCGTTCTACTCTATGACGGCTAGCTTCGTCTGACGCGTTTCCGACCACCAGTGGCATTGTCACTGATGAAACAGCGCTCGAGTTCACGTCTGGAGGATCTAATACGCAGATCGTGGCCTCGACGCTTTCATACCGGCGCACTGAATCAAACTCGTACTTAGGCGACTCGCACGATGGATCATACACCTATAGTCAGCTACACTCCCACATCCCCTTCACGTTCCTCATTGTCCAGGAGCTCAGAAGTCAGAAGGAGGCCCTACAGCAGGAGCTACACGTACTCGGACGAGACATATGATAAGGAGAACACCAGCTCGGGATACGTGCCTTCACAGAGCCGCTCAACATTGAGCACTTGGACGAGGAGCCGATCCACTACTCCGACTGTCCCTTCATCCGATGCTACTTTGTCTGCTCTCGAAGAAGGCTCTGGTAGTGAGGGGTACGAATCCGCCCATTCACCGTCGACTGCGTCATTCAAGTCATTACCTTCGATCCCTTCGGAGTCAGACTACGCCACCGCTGAAAGGTGCAGAACAGAGGCCTCCACAGAGTTCTATACCGCAGAGCGCTGTGCGTCTGACATATCGAGCGAATACGTTACTGCAGAAAAGTGTAAGACGGAGACTGAAACCGATTTCTACACGGCCGAGAGGTGCAAGAGCGATGCGGAAACGGAGTTTGTAACTGCGGAGCTCTGTGAATGCGAGGGCTCTGAGAAATCAGAGACCCACTACGAGACCGCGTCGTTGTGCAAGACGATCCCATCCGAAGCGAGTACACCCCGCTCCTTGGCGATTGACCTAGCCGTCGGGAGGGCTCCAGCACCCCCTTCAAAGTCACCTTCCGTCGTCCCCTCCCTCGAGTCACCGGAGTCAGAGGTCTTGCTGGACATCAGTCCCGAGTCAGTACCGCTCCCTCCGTCGGAGATGAGCCCTACAGTGTCTAGTGGCAGTCGGGAGCTGGGAGCAGAGCATCTGGAGGAAACAGACGTTATTCCGTTGCCGATTGTGGACTTGAGCGATGTGTCGGTCAGCCTTCCTTCTACTCTCGAATCCACTTCTGAAGAAGAGTCTTCGAGAATACGCACAGTGTCCAGCCTCACAGAATCTTCGGATTTCGCGATGAGGGACATTCCTGTGAGCGAGAGCACCATGTCGTCACCGTCTCCTTTGGCGAGCACAGAGTCCACACCTTCCATCCACCCATCTCAATGGGCGCCGGAAACCGATATTTCATACGACTCGTCGCATCTTCAGCCAACGCCCTTCACGCAGTCGATTCAGCTTCAGGAGGGACGTGACGCTTCGTTTGAGACGTCATTCATGCGTCCTAGTGCATCACCTTTGACCAGTCTCGGGAGCTTGACTCCTATCACGGACTCGTCCTCGGCGCCATCCACGCCCCTCCCGCCGCTACCAGTCCCTCACTCTGTGTCGTCCCCGTCCAGCGGTCCAACGCCCATGACACTTACATCCACTGCATCTTCATCGTTGTCGCGCACCCCGTCCAGCGTGTCCAGCGTGTCCAGTCTTTCCACTGGGATGAGCCTGGTAGAGGACGATGCTGTATCACTTGCTGACGCTCCAGCGCCATCTGAAATTTCAACGGTACCTTCACTGCTGTCCAGCCGTCTTAGCTCGGGCTCAATGCATTATGTGAGTGATTTTATTGTTCGTGTGCCATGGAGCTCATTTGGTTTGTAGTATCCTCATCCTTCAAGGGTCCCGCTTCCCGCTTCCCCTGCACCTCCCCAATCTCCCGCAGCCTCGATCAGTGTCAGCATGAGCACGCCTGAGTCTAATCAACCTTCCATCCACTCAGACCTGGAGACGGAGCCCACGCGCACGCATACTGAGCGCACTGAGACTATCACACACGAAATCGACCGATTGCTCAACCACATCCACGAAATCGACCATTTCAGGGGACAGGAAACCCAGGAAATTTCAGAGAACGTACGAATCATTCGGGACGAGTTGGTCAGTCTCTCGGAATACGTGCGCACTCGCTTGGTTGCGACCGAGAGAGTGCATGGGGCTGTTCCACGTAGGGATCAGTCTGTAGGCGACACCAGTGCCATCTCCGAGCACAGGCCTCAATCACGACTGCATTTAGTGCCAATCGCGCTCACTCCGCCTCCCGTGAGGTCTCTTTCGATCAGTTCAACGAGATCTGGCAATTCGTTTCTGTCTTCGCATCACTCGGACGATCTGAGCCTTTTGGGCGCTGACGAGGATGAATTCGAGATGCCTCCCCCGTCTCCTCCATGGGCGTCGGAGCCCTCTTCACCCTCTTCTGATGTCACCCTTTCTGTTATTTCATCCTCTGACACGTCCCCTGGACCATCGCTTTCGCTGACTTCGTCGTCATCTTCACCCACCCCACCTCCCTCATCCCCTACTCCATCTACAGAATCTAGTGACACAGCCCGTCCGGTGGCGGGAATTACGATGACTACCATCCGCGACATGTTGTCACAGCTCCGTGAACAGATGACTGCTCTTTGGGATGGGCAAGTGTCGACCAACCACATGCTAGATGAGCTTCGGCAATCGCGATCTACACCACAAGACAATACAGAAATTCATGAGCGATTGCGACATATTGAGACTCTCGCCGAGACGTTGATCAGCAGGAGGCAGGAGACGATTGAAGAACGTGAAACAATCCGAAGAGACGAATCTGTCACCGAGTCGGATGATGATGAGAGTCTCCGTTCGCGTTGGGGGGCCTTCGCCGATGGACGGAGACGTCGCATTCCTCTTCATATGCCTGCACCGCGACCAGCTGGTCCTTCCCTGGATGAACAGTTGCTGGAACTGTTGGCTGCACAATCCGCACACGTTCCCGCTGACGTTCAGCCTCCTCCCGCGCTGATTCCGTTCACCTTCCAGCCCTCTACAAGGCCATCCAGGTCGAGAAGCACGAGTCCGACTCGGCGACGAGCGACCGCCCCTCCGCTGGATGAGCGAACTTGGTCTGAGACATTGCACGAACCACTCCGTCCTTCCATTCGCAGGACACCTCTCCAACATCATAGGGGGCCAGAACGGACACAACAGGAGCCCCAGGTCCTGCATGACCCATCACGCGTTATACCTACAACCATGCCGGACCCTAGTCGTACACCCGGGTTCCCACCAACTGTGCCACCGCCACAAAGAGAACGGACCCCACAAGTTCGCCCTGCATATCCTGTTATCGTACGTCTGCTTTATAACTCCTTGTTTTTGGGGCTAAATCTTGTCTTCAGCCTACGGATTTGCATCGTCCCCCCACTGCCCCAGCCACACTCGGAGGCATCGATGAACCTCAAGCATCCTCCAGCTGGTACCGCCAGCGTCGTCCCACTGGTGTATGTAGCTCTCTCATATTGCTCAGACTGAAGACTCATGTTCCTATAGACTGGTGCTGTTCCACCCCCTGGGTTGATAGACGGCCGCACTCAGCAACCTGGTGCTCACCCCCAGGGTCCGACTTTCGTTCCAATGCCCCCGGTCCAGTGAGTACTGTCTTATGTGCTTGCTTAACGTTCGGTTGACCAGTTGTGACAGACTGTTGTTCAATTACCCCTGTTTGATACTCTGATGGCAATCCTGAGGGTAAGTAACGGCATGAAGCTCCCCAATTTTTCCTAATATCAACGAGGGTAGGAACATCGGCTGGCACAACTCGCTACCGTAGATCAACAGCGCGAGTTGATGAGGTACATGAATGGCCTCAACGACTGGCTCGCAAGAGATGTGCATGACCGTCAAGCTGAGCTACGGGGTGTGACTGCAAGAATCGATCAGCTGAGGGCTGATCTGAGCAGGTTGGGTATCGGTACAGCACCAGGTGAGTGCCAATCTATCAATATCGGTAAAATTACTTATTCATACTGGACCGCTCAAAGGTATATCTATGCCTCAACCTCAGCCAGGACCCGGTATCGTCATTCCACCTTTACCTCCTGGCACCAACTTGGGATTCGTGCCCCAGCCACCAATGGTTGGTCAGTACCCTGTTGGTTTTGTGCCGCAGATGCCTCCTCAACCGCCTGTGATACCTGCACATGATGATCGAAGTCCGCCCGTTACACCAGTCATTCCTCAGGCGCCTCACGGTTTCAGCTACCCCATGCCCGAACGTAGGCATCCCATGGGACCCGTTATACCTCCAGGAGCTCCACTGCAGGGTTATCCTCCACAGTCAGGTCCCAGTGCATACGTCCACCACATTCATGATCCCGACGAATCCGTCATACCATCGACACCATCGTCTGAGTTGCACGCACCGCTCCCAGTACCTCCTCAGCATGGATTTCCTGGGCATGGACCCACTCTAGCCATTCACCCTTCCCATACCGGACATGATTCACGTAGTTCGACTCAGATATCATTCGATCGACCGCCTAGTCCTGGAGTTGTTCCTATCCACACAAGTGCAGTCCCTGGAATACCTCCTGTGGTACAGGTTGCCCATTCCGGTGCCAGCCCGCGGCATACCCCTCCACCCCAAACCATCATCAATCTTGGTCCACAGATGACTCCTTTTCCCCCTCCAGGGCAAATTCAACACACGCCAGAACCACCCTCGTCGTCCAAGGACAACCCCCGTATGCCATTCCACCAAGTATGGAGGGTGCGCCAATACAGCCAGGTCCCAGCACTATTGTCATCCAACCTAGTCAACCGATGCCAGTACCAGTTGGTGGAACGGTATATGGAGTTCCACGTACAAGCTCTAGGGAAAGTAGGAGGTCACGTCATGAGCCTATCGTGGTCGTTCACAGTGGTGATGAGCGCCCCCCAATGGTGGTCCGGACACCCTCGGCGCATTCTCATGTTCACCGGCCCCCGACTATTTACGGGTTCCCGGGGAGTCATGGCGCATCCGCTGCTCCGCCAGCTGAGATCACGGTAAATGTACCACCTGGATCTCGTCCTCGTTCACGATCGTACTCTCCGGAAGGTCACCATCGTAGGCCCCGTGACGAGTACTCCCCAGGAAGGCAGGCGGAGTTCCAGACCCCGCGACGATTACTCCCCTCGGGACGACGGTGGTCGCCCTTACGGCCGTCATCCAAGCGATCGCAGAGACCGTTATCCTGAAGACTATGACGAACGGGATACTGGCAGTCGGAGGGGCACTAGACCCCGCGACGATTATTCCGCTCGGGACGACAGAGATCGCCCTTATGGCCGTCATCCAAGTAGTCGCAGAGACCATTCTCCTTATGATGACGAACGGGGTACCAGACCGCGCGACGATTATTCCGCTCGGGACGACAGAGATCGCCCTTACAGCCGTCACCCAAGTGGCCGTAGAGACCGTTCTCCTGATGATGACGAACGGGATGCTGGCGGTCGAAGGGGTACCAGACCCCGACGACGATGATTCCGCTCGGGACGACAGAGATCGCCCACATGGCCGTCATCCAAGTAGTCGCAGAGACCGTTCTCCTGACGACGACGACGAACGGGATGCTGGCGGTCGGAGAGGTGCTGGGCGTCGTCTGCATCGTCACAGAGATTCTCCTGAAGATGACGATCGGGATGCTGACCATCGGAGAGGTACCAGGCCCCGCGACGATCATTCCACACGGGACGACAGAGATCGCCCTCACGGCCGTCATCCAAGTGGTCGCAGAGACCACTCTCCTGACGAAGATGAGCCGGATGCCGGCGGTCGGAGGGATACCGGGCGTCGTGCAGGTGGTCGCAGAGATTCTCCTGAGGATGACGAACGGGACGCTGGCGGTCGGAGGGGCACCGGACGTCGTGCAGGTGATCGCAGAGATTCCCCTGAGGATGACGAACGGGACGCTGGTGGTCGAAGGGGCACCGGGCGTCGTCCAGGCGGTCACAGAGATTCTCCTGAGGATGACGAACGGGATGCTGGCGGTCGGAGGGGCACCGGGCGTCGTCCAGGTGGTCGCAGAGATTCTCCTGAAGACGAAGAACGAGACGCCGGAGATCATCCACGCCCTCCACCATCCGCCTCTCGGTCTCACCACAGGCCGGAGTTCATAGAGGGTGATAGTGGCTCAGCTCTGCCACACCCTGCTCCAAGCTTCCCGGTTGTGCACCCTCCTGCTTCCCCTTTACCACCCACAATCATCAGATTGGGTGGAGATCAACCCGTCATCATACAATCAAGACCTTATTCTCCAGGTAAGAGTATGCGCTCTTTCTCATACCGTGGTTGTGTCAAAGTCGTCCTGCAGATCGTCCGATGTCGCCTCGCTCTGAGCTAGAACACCATGTGCGACCGAGTGTCCCTTATACCCCTTCAGGAATGGGAGACCGATACCCTCCTCATCGCACTCCATCACGTAGTACTCCCATGATCCCAGAAGAAGATGAGGGAGTGGAGGGCAGGGGTGGCCGAGCGCCGAGTGAAATGGTTCACCATGTTCCGCCGCCGCTAACGGAAGGCCACGCACCTACCGAACCAGGTGGTCCAGACTTCGAAAATGCTTTACGGGCGCGGCACGAACGACTGGATGAGGCGGAGCGTGAACTGACACAAATTATAGACAATGCGCATGATGCCGAGGCCAGACGCGACGATGAGTTCAACGAGAATGAGAACTCCAGGGAACGGATTTTCCGCGATGGCGAGGAGCGCAGAGACACTGAAGCGAGACAACGAAGTGATGCTTTGTTCCAGCAACTTGAGCAAAGAGCCGCGAGTGTCGCTCCGATTCCCGTTCCCCCCCCTCCTGATCCAGATCACGTTTCAATCATGGAATCGATCCATACCTCTGTACAAGAAGCAGCCTCCCGCCATGCTTCTGATATTTTGGACACCGTCCGTATGGAAAGAGAAGAAACAGCCCGGGAGCGAGAGTTACTTGCTGCAGAACGTGAAGGTGAACGTGCTCGTCTCGAGGAAGAACGTCGAGTTCTTGATGCAGAACGCCAAGCCAAGATTACTGCTCTCGAAGAGGAACTTGCCCGTACTCGAGACGAGCTTGAGAACGAACGACAGTTGCGTATGAATGAGGAGAATGAAGCACGGATGGCTGCTGCCGAGCGGGACGAGGTACTGCGTAGCCAATTGGCTGATCTCACCAACATGGTTCAACAAAACCAGGCTCTCTGCGAGGAGAAGAAAGCCCTTTCGGAGCATCACTGGGCAGAGAAACAACGCTGGAAGGAGGAACGCGACGGACAAATGCAAGAGTTGATGGGAATGGTCTCGCGACTTGTTGAAGAGCAAGCGGCTGCTAAGCAACGTGAAGAGGAGCAGAGACAAGCGAACGAAGGTAAACCTGGTAGGTCATGGATCAGAAGCTCGAGGAATTCATGCTAAGACCAGCGAATAGGGATTGAACAAGTCCTGGAAGAACTTCAGAGACAGAACGCGGAGCAGAGGGAACTCCTCAATGCTGTGTCCGAAAGTGGGTATTCCGATGTCTCTTGTAGCTCACTTTCCTTATTGCAATTTTATTCCAGACTGGAGGGCAGATAGCATCAGGCAGCACCAGGACACCCTCAATGCTGTCCGTGCCACTGCAAACGAGCAGGTGCCTTACAATGTCCAAGGTGTACGTACTCTCCCTCCCCCCCTTACTCACAATTGTGTTTAATGTTGATTTCCAACAGTACCTGGACGAATTCAGCAAGGCACTTGCTACTGAAGTTCGTATGCTTTTGGGCGAAGTTGGCAAACTGCGCGAGGAGCGACGCAACATCCAACAGTGTGTACGCCTCTACATAGTTTAATTCGGGGTACTGATGCCTACTTACCAGTGAACTTGGCTACCTTATGATGATGAAATCCAAGTATGGTCCAGGTGGAGAGTTTGATCCCGAGTGGTTTGTTTTCTCGTCCTTATCTCGTGTACTACAGCTCACCGTATGTCGAATCAAACCACAGGAAGCCACCCATGCCACCTGGTCCTCCTCCAGACCCACCTGCCCCACCTGATATGCCACATCCACCTGAGGATATGCCACAGGCTCGTCCTGCTTGGCGCACCGTCCCACCACGAGGAGGAGGAACCCGACGCATTCGCAAGCAGAGGCCAGAGCCCCCCGAGCCCGCGCCAGAGCCCAGACAAGCTCATTCGTGGGTTGCGTGGCATCGTCAGTGTCCCATCTCCGTTTTGGTCTGTTGACAATTACTGATACCCTCATCTTAATAATAGCTAACCCTGCGTTGGCGCCTACTCCGCCGTCTGTTGAGCCCACTCTGCTGGTTCCGCACCCTGCAAGTCCTGGCTTGTTTGGACCTCGTTCCCCACGTGACTCGTACCGTAGTTAGGGTCTGGTGAACTTCGAAAATCTAGCGCAGCACAAGAAAATGCATATCAATACTATCCAGCGACGCGACTCAGCTGGCTGATGACATTTAACGACCATCTTATGACTGGATCAAACAGATCTCTTTGTGATTTCTTATCTTTATCTCGCTTTCCACATTATCTCCTCCCCACTATTTTGCGCTGTCATTTTGGATTCCTCTCCTTATCTCATCTCTCCGAAGTTTATTGATCGTTTATTTACCTTTGGACGGTTATGCTCGATGAAGTATGCGTTATGTCTGCTCTTGATTCGAACTTATGTTTTTTGTCCTCAATTGTGTGATGCCAAGAAGTGAGATCCTCAGTCAGGCTTCAGCACCGTGCATGTGCCAAAAGTCTATGTATGTGAGTGGGTGCTTAAGAATACATGGGTGGAATGGTTCAAAGTGCATAGATACGACTGCTGAGAGGTTGATGTGATTCGTAGGGGAAGCGGGTGCAACAGGGCGCCAAGACTAGGGCGAGCCGACCCAACGCAAAAACAAATCGTTATTTCGTTTGCAAATCACGACCCGCGTTGTCCGACAATGCATCAAGGTGTTTCACGTGAAGCGGCGTCTTCCAACACACTCTTGAGCTTCCTTGCTAGGCCCTCTGTCAGCTGAGTTGGTCCATCGGAAGTGCAGAGGCGGTAAGACGGCATGGCCTGATACGTATCTGGTAGAATCTGGGCGATGACGTGATTTCACGGTCAGTACTCGACAATTACATCGTGTAATACCGTGATGGTGCGTACTTTACTGTCCTGGACGAGCACAGACGCGACGATGTCATCGGGATCACCTATTCGGCCAAGCGCAGGAATATTGCGATTGTCTGCGTCGAGCGTAAGGGAAAAGAAACAGTCGACACTACTTGTGCGGCAAATGGAGCATACCGTGAATGTGCATCCATCCCTGCTGCAGCTGGAGTGCGCCATTTATCCACACTTCGTCCGCGCCCTCGCGCAGAGCTTGCTGTATTGCTTCATGCAAGAGGGGTCGGAATCTCGCTGGAGAGTAGTGTCAGAAGGTCTACCGCGGTTAGGATTGTTCCCATACATACGGTTTTCAACGAAGTCGTTGAGCCCAGCGTCGACATCCTGATTGGCTCCTTCTGCAACGGCAGGGAGCCAACCAATGATAGTTTGTGACTGGCCGGAAGGGGGTGGTGTGGGTAGGAAGGAGAGGGCATACATTGGAGTTGACTGGCGTGGATCAGACGGACGAGGTAGCGAGACCGGGTGGTAGAAGAGGTCCTGTCGAGAGGGGTCTGACAACGATGCCTGCGAAGAGGCCCAACGAGACTGGGGGCGGACGTGGGGCTCCCACACCTGAGGACGTCGCAGAACGGGAACTAGACAGGATTCGCGCTGGAGACGGAGGGGACACCGCGAGATGAAGCGTATGTGTGGGAGGTAGAATCCATGACGAGCACGAGTTGACCTGCTCAGTTGAAGAATTGCTGCTGAGCGCGCTTGCATCATTCACTAATAACACACTGTTCTTTCTGGGGCACAGTCACCAGTCTGATGATCACGTAAGTTGTCCATGTCGGGAAGGTCCTGTCATTGCGAGAAACATGCACTGATGCAATCGATGACTACCCAAAATGCTCGAAATGCTACTCGGCGAAGAGGTCGTATAAGTAATGCCTGTCTGCGGGGATCCACTGAAATGACATTTGTTTCGAATTTCCACGTATCAAGCCACGGATTGGATTCACTTCAAGTTTTGTCACCAGTGTGTTCATGAGTGGCAACGATAAACTGTGCAATGTATTGTCAGTGCCTGGTAAATTTCATCCACGAATTGTATCTCATTCCTATTTCTCTACATGTGCATCGAGACGGACGTATGGATGATAATTCAAGCGGTTTTTACTTTAACTTCGCCCCCTGTCTAAGTGGAAACTGAGTGGGTGAGAAATGTTACATAATCCACTATACAGCACCACCAAGCCCCAAACATATTACGCACGAACTTCCCCCGCTTTCTCCTCAGACACTTCAATCGACGAACAGGTACGATTGTAGTCTGAGTTCGTTGTTCGAAAGCTGACTGTCTATCATACAGAATGAGAGAGAAGTGGAAGAAAAAGCGTTCTCGCAGACTCAGACGTAAGCGTAGAAAGATGAGAGCTCGTTCCAGTGCGTTTCGACTTTGTGACCATTCTTGTCCTAATTCTGATGATGGCTCTCTCATTGCGACAGAGTAAATGACACACTGCGGTGGAGCTTGTGCAGCTAGGACGCCTGCTTGAGCCACAATCCAAAAGGATATCGTGCAGGTAGCCACGATCACACCAAGCATGCACGCGCGCTCTCTTCCTGCCTCTTAGGGATGATGCCCCTTCCCCTTTTTGTTG
Source organism: Melanogaster broomeanus (assembly GCA_014904935.1). Classification (NCBI taxonomy): domain Eukaryota; kingdom Fungi; phylum Basidiomycota; class Agaricomycetes; order Boletales; family Melanogastraceae; genus Melanogaster; species Melanogaster broomeanus. The sequence continues at coordinate 34,775 of MU123817.1, read as the reverse complement.
GAACACGCGGGAGGGGAAGCGGGGACTGTTGGAGTCATTATTTGGAATATTGTACCTTGCGAAAGAACAATAGCAATTCTCTGAAAATGTCCAAGTGAAGGCGTGTCGATATATGTTGGTTGACGTCGTCCACTGAGTCGGAACTCCTTGGCATACTTGAGGTTGTGCATTGGAATCCACGATTTATGGAAGAACTCCGGCAGTTCTGGCTCGATCCGTGGAACATACCCAAGGGCTCTCCAGATCAACCGTGACTTGTGATCTTTTTTAGCGCTCGGGAACGGCTATAACTACATATGACTTCCTCGAGCGACCACCTGGAAGTCCGACAACGAGACATTGCCAAGGGCATTGGGGAGTTCTGGGAACAAGAGAGGTCAGCACACACCTCGATGTGTCTCCCCTCCCGTCATCTGCCAAGGTCACAGGACTTTCGTGCACTGCCCACTGTCCCGTACGTCGGCATGTTCGGTCTTTTCGACATCCTCCTTTCTTAATCACGTTTTGAAGTTTGAACACCCTTGCGACTCTGCCTTGCCTGGATCTACGTCGTCAACCCCGCTCACCAGCCAGCGAATCAGAATCAGTCCTGCCTGTCCGCCAGTTCGCACCTGAACGCGCCTTCCTTGTTACCACAAGACATGGGACATTGCTCATAACCCCTAGGACACGACGAAGATCAGCCAGAACCAGACGCAGCAGACAGCTAATAAATATATCCAGCCCATCTGATTGGTAGAACCAACTATCGTCGCCGAGCTCCAATTTCAGAATCCTTTGTGAGCCACACACAAACAGGAATCCTTGGTGCTTGCTCACATAAAGTGCGTCGCCTGCTCTGAAGGTGAAGCAGCTCTTGTATGTCCCAGACTTCGAGTGCTACATTGTTTGCTTGACGGCCACGTTCATCGAGGTGGATGGTGGCAGCGATGAGGCCTTGTTCATTTTCGTAGCAGAGACATACACATTACTATGCGAAGTGCCGCATTCTGACAATGAACTGCTCTGTTTTCACGAAATCCAACTAAGCTTTGTCCGATGCATCCACTCAAATGTACCATGGTCAGCTCGATGTCGAGGAGTCATTCCCAGTTTATACAGCGCGCCGAGTCTGCTGCATTCCGTCACGAGGATCATTGGACTGGAGAGCTAGCGTCATCATTTGGTCTTCGAGGGGGATTCCTGTGCTGGAAGCCACTTCACTGGGTGTTTATTGTACATAGGCCACGGGGGTAGAACGACCTGCGGAGACGATGGTGTATATGAGCATCGGACGGGTGCAACGAGCTCTGTAGCACGCACCAACGAAAGAACCAGCGTGGACAGGGCAAACGTTCCCATTGTTACGCGAAGCGAACCAAGTGCAAAACCAAGCACAAACGAGAAGACCTGTAGGCAGTTCAGCAATCGGCTTGCGGGGCGAGGCACTCAGGCTTACGGTGCTCGATATGAGCACTATACGAACGATGTCGTCCGCCTTCTTTTCGCCGTGAAAGTCCTGTCGAGCGTGAGCGATGACACTTGTAGAAATGGGCCAATAAACTCACAATTTTTCCCTCTACGAGGTCCTGAAGGTAGGTCATGGTGTAGTCAAAGGCTCAGGACGTTGAGCGCCAACACGTATATTTATTTACATAATCAACTACATACTTGCGCATTCGTGAGACAATTCGGAGGACGCGATCATCGACACTTCGACGTTTATTGGTGGCACGCCTGATTACTCAGTACTCAGAGTTCACGTTCCTCGTCTCAAAGATCTCATAAACGCCAACGAACAATATCTGACTGAGATACAAAGTCACGCGGACAACACGAACGAAAATCATCCAACGCCTTGTTGACACATGAAGCGTGGCAGCACGTCGACGTCAACGCCCAAAATCATCCTCAAGCCCCGCCTGGCTGTCCTAGCCCGCGGGGGGCGCACACTCACCGTGCCGCGCCCATCCACGCCTGTAGCATCGTCACCCGCCTCATCTCACGACGAGGGCGAGGAGACCGAGGACGTCGAGGAAGAGGACGACGTCCCAAAGGGGGAAGAATCAGAGGGTGTTCTGGACGAGGACCAGGCTGAAGGCGAGGGCTCTGATGCTGATGTCGAGGGTGAAGGCGAAGGTGATGCAGAAGGTGACGACGGGAATGAGGAAGGGGCTGTTGGGGAACCGCATCCACAACCCTTTTCCCGCCCTCGTGGAAGGCCCAGAGGTCGAGGACGCGGTGCCGCGCCAAGTGGGCCGACGCGTGCGAGAGGTCGAGGTCGGGGCCGTGGTAGAGGACGAGGCCGGGGAAGAGGTTTGACGGCTCGTTTCTCGAGGGACGAGGGCGAGGGTGAGGGTGAGGGCGAAGAAGGAGAGGAAGGAGGTCGCCCGTGGCGAAAAATTGGCGACAAAATTTATTATATTGAAGGTGACGAATTCGTAACAGACTCAGATGAGAAGGGCGACCAGAAGATAGACGCAGACGGGAATCTGCTTGGTGGTAAGTAAACTCCTAGCCCTTTTTTGTGCTTAATCCGTTGTCGTGATGGAAAGAAGTCTGATAAACTTGGGGTGTCTATAGGCCGACGCTTAAAATGTAGCACCTTCATCCTTCCTGATCGACATCCGACGCGACAGTACATGCTTGCTATTGATGCAGCGAGATCGTCAGGTTTTCGAGACTCGTTGTATTACTTCCGCCGGAATGCATTAGCACTGAAGCTGAGTGCCTCTCAACAAGAAAAAGAGGCTCTCATACAGGTTGGGAAGCTCGGTGCCCATCTCAAGACTCGCAGTGTCACCCTGGTCACTGCTCGAAGTGCATATAAACTTCATGGAGCTAAGATGATTATAGGTAAGCACTCTAGATGCAGCTACATGTGAGTTATGTCTCGATAACTAATCATGAATCCCGTCAGACGGACGCTGGGTAACAGATGATTATTACGAAGATCGCGCTCTCGCCGACATCACCGCCAAAGGCCTTACCCCTGGCGAACTGGTTGGCGAGCTCCCAGATCCAACTGCCAACCCCACCAGCAACGCTCCCGCAGCTTCTGCACCAAGTCAAACATCTTCAGGTGCCACTCAAGGTATATATCGTGCTGGAGGACCAACCACGCTTTTTGGTGGCTCAGGATGGGGTCCGTTCAGTGACGGACCGCACAGTGCAGTTAGAAAGAGCCTGCTATCGCGGGAAGGACTTACGGGGGAGAATTGGATGTGGGAGACTGCGAGGAGGGTTAGTGAGATGAACGAGGAGTGGGCGAAGATGAGGAAGGAGGGGAGGACTGCATGTGGGGGCGTTCTGGAGGGTAGTTCCAATTCCTCAAAGGGTAAAGCAAAAGATGTGAACGGGGCTATGGGTGTTGATGAAGAAAGGCGCGTGGGAGGAAGAGAAAAGCGGACGATTCTGATCTCCCGCTGGGTGTATACGAACCGCACACCGGCCTTGTGCATTGTGCGTACACGCTTGACTACCCTCTGGTACTGCTTGTTTATCCTATCGATTTCGAACAGACCGTGCGGACACTCAGCCTACTCGGTGTCGCTGGGAACAGTTGTCACCTCGACGCGTTCTCGGTGGTACTAAGGTAGGGAATGGTGCATGGGCATTGGCTTGGGTGGACACCTGTCTCGAGCTCCCCAGTCCAGAAGATCTTGATTCATCTACTGTGGAGAGAGAAGCGTTGATGGCCCCTTGAGCTGGCGTACCAGTATTGGAAAATGGTAACATTAATTTACACTACATTTTGTCGTGTCTCGAACTTTAGGGATGTGGATTGCATTCTCTCAGGCCACTGGTCGCTTTTCGACCAGCTTTAATCGGCATCATGACTTCAGCCAGACAAGCGTGTAGCATCCACGGACAGGCGGCAATGACTCCCAACATTACATTCAGATTCGAATGCATTTCTTTAACTGACATCAGTCAACAATATAGAGTCAATGCATCGCAGCCGGCCGGAAATTTAGGGCCCAGTGCCCGTCATCACCTCGTACAACCCGTCTCCCATCCTCCGTCCCAGTACTTCGCTCCAAAATCGCATAACAGGTTCCCATTCGTCTTTGGAACGCGGCATGTTTTCCTCTCCGTGACTACCAGGTTTCACAACCTCTTGTACACGTGTGAACCCTTTCGAAAATGAAGTGAATACACCTTTTTCGAGGGAGGCGCGATGGAATATGAGCAGGGGCGTTAGGCATGGTGTGTTGAGTGTCGGATAAGAAAGAAGTGGGCCGGATATTGAAACCACTGAACCCAGCGGGCGGGGCATCTGAACTCCTTCTTCCTTCGATGGTCCTCCACTATCTTTGTCGCCGCCGTTTACTTCTTCTATCTTTGACTTGGAACTGGTCCTTGTGAGCTCTTTCCTCCACCATGCCAAAGCGCTTTCTGCAGCGACACTACCGCCCTGCCCGAACCCAAAAAGGTGTATACGGTCTGGCGGCCATGCACAGTCTGTTGTGAGATGGTTGAGTACTTTGGCGGTGACTTCGAGGGCTGGGGTCGGGTTTGGGCGAACGATGATGTCCCCGAGGGGATCGAAGGAGGCATACCATTGGAAGGCTTGTTCATAGAGGTACGGTATCCTGTTGGCTAGATCTCAGAACTGTTAGACGGTCTTGGCAAAGCACGTATACCTACTGTTCCGGAGCACGAAGGGCCAGGACTGCTGTTTGGGGAAGATTCAGCGATCGAGCGAGCTTTGCGAACGGTGCGTGACTGTCCCCTGAGAGTCTGAGATCAGCATTGTGCATGGATCTTCGCCAGAGAGCGATGGCATACTAACCGAGTCCGTGAAGGAGGATTAGGATATTCTCGTCTGTTCCTTCTGGGCTGGGTGCATAAGAGAAGGTAAGTGGGATCTTGGAAGAGCTAGGGACTGGTTTTGTGCGCGGCGAGGAAGATACTGAAGGAGATGCACGGCAGGTGTACGTCTGACATTAATATTGGTAGTAGTACTAGTAGCTCTTGTGCCACTGGCAGCGATTGGCGGTGGAGATGCCGCTCTGGCGTGAGCTCGAAGAATTCGAATGACTCGGATCGGACTCGGATGACATGCAAACTAAGTATACGAGTCAAGTAACTTTATCCACGAGTCATGACTATCGAGTTTTCCACATTCTCATTGCTAGCGCTCAACCTCGTCCGACTCAAAGTCATATGATAGTATGTACTGTATGCCACTGGCAGTCAACTGGCAGTGCATCCGAGCCTGAGGTCCTCATCATCCGTCGCTCGTCAATTACCAGCTGAGCGCGCCAATGTGTCTCCGTAACATTAAGCCTTCAGGCTGTTCTTACGGATACATGTACTTATCTTCTGCGTGACCATGTTCCAATTCTGTCCTCATGCTGACCATTTCCAGGCGGTGCCGTGTGGGACCCATCGATCATTAATGATCATTCCTCTTTGATAATCGTCCACTGGCACACGTTTGTCCACATGCATCCTCCTCCTGAGACTACTTAAGATTGGGAGCCCCGGTTCTGCAGATAGGCTGACAACCCAACGAACTCCCTAGAGTTTACTCCCACCACACCTTCGACCATGGCTGCACCCGTTAATTATGGCGACCTTGAATTCACCAGACCAGCTGACAAAATCAAAGCCGTTAATGTACCAGATATTCCAGAGGAAATCTTCACAGGCATGAAGGATTATGAAGATGCAGCTCGAGGTATGCACTCTTTGCGGTGTTGTTGGAGCTCCAAAATCACCTTCGAGCGCATAGGCTTCGACCTGTACGGTTTCGAACGCACCGTCAGTACTGCCACAGGCGACGTACCCTGGCGGTATCTTTCTCTCCCATCGCCCAGAAGATGCCCAGGTGTCCCAAGTCTACAGGATATCTACCGATCCAGCCGACACTGTATTGGAGCGTCTCACGTACTTCGATATTGGAACCGGTCGAACGATATCATCATTCACTCCCATCATTGGCGAGGACTGGCGTGGTGTGTACAGACCAGGAGGTGCGATCATGTCAATGGACTTTGACGGAAACGAGCACTTTCAACTGTGGTACGTACCTGAGGGTCGGCTTAATCTCTTCATAACATTGGTTAACGTCGAGGGGAAAAGGCGTTACTGGGAGGACGCTCTCTGCGAACAGGTCTTGCCCACAATCGATGGCGAACTCGATAATGCCCCAGGCAAAGGTCGCATTGAGAGATTAACTCACGACGATTATAGATACAGTAGCGTCATAATATCACCCTCCAACAAGTCAGTTTTTCCGTCTGCTACCCCGATGTCCTCTCACCTTCGCCCATAGGCTCATGGCGTTCGTATCAAACAAGGAAAATAACACTGATACCCTTGCTTACTTGACTACTCTGGTTGGCTCCAACACTGGGGCCACCTGCAACTCGACTCCCTTTACACTTCCTTCGAAGCTAGTCACGCCTCTCATCCGCGACGGCAAGACTGAGCGTTGGATCACCGCGTCCATCTCTCTCGATGACAAGTATTTGCTCCTCACACGCGCGTATGGCAACAGTTATCAACCGCTCTTCGTAGTTGAGATTTCTGGCAGCAAACCTGGGAAAGTCGAGCGTATCATTCTCCCGGGTGCACGGAACCCGAAGAGGTAACCAAAGCGATCCCATCCTTCTCTCTCGATCCCACGAGTCCCCACTTAGCATACGTCATCACGAACGCGTACGGCGACTTTGACTCTGTCGTATCATACGACATCCACCAACGCACCGTTACGCATATCACCACCCCGAAACCTCGGACCCGCCGTTCATGTCCTGAAGCCGCTCTCATGGGAAGTTCGGGGTCTCAAGGTCACAGATACCTACGTATGCTTCACCGCCAATATCGAGGGCTGGAGTGCTGTGCACGTCATGCCACTCACTGGCCCACGCAAAAATACGGTGATCGAGGTTCGGCTTCCATGGGAAGGCGGATGGGTCGCATTCGCACATAACGGTCGGAACGGGCGTCCGCATGAACTTGCGCTCCGTCTGGCCTCCCACCGATCCCGTGGATTCGTGCAGAGGGCGATTTTGGACTTGGAAACGCCCAAGCTTGCCGCGGACGGAAATGTCTACATTGACGTTACGATGACGCCTTATGTGCAAGCTGCAGCCCCAGAAGTGAAGAAAGCTGTCGCCCCGAAGTTGATCAAGTTCAGAAGCTTTGATGGGTTAGAAGTCTCTGCTATGTATTATCACCCGAATGAGGGGAAGAGTCAGGCTCCTGTTGTCATTGGAATCCATGGTGGTCCGGAGTCGCAGGCTACGGTGCAGTATAGGACGTCAGTCTGACCTTCGTTGTGAGAGTCGGCGACATTGACTGACAATCCGCCGATAGCTCAACCCACGGCTATCTCCTCAGCGAATTGGGTATTGCTGTGATTTACCCCAACGTACGAGGCAGCTCGGGATACGGAAAGAAGTACATGTCAGCGGACGATGTCGAGAAGCGCGAGGATTCAGTCAAGTATGTGCTCTGCTGTATTCTCGGACTTTGATCTCTATCCGGATTCTTACGGGGTGAACCGCAGGGACATTGGCGCCCTAATCGATTACATTACGTCTGACCTATCTGCGGAGCTCGATGCCTCGCGAATTGCAGTTATGGGCGGCTCGTGTGAGTAATTTTCTCTCTCATTCTCTCAGAGTAGGCTGCTAACATCGACATGATTCAGATGGCGGATACATGGTCTTCGTGAGTTATTATACTATCTCAGGTCAAGTTCCCTGACTAACTGTTCCCAAGGCGACTCTCACCCACTACTCCTACAAGCTCAAATGCGGCGTTGCCAACTTTGGTATCTCAAACTGGGTAACCTTCCTCGAAAACACTGCTTCTGTGCGTCGCGCGAACAGACGTCTCGAGTACGGAGATGAGTCGAACCCCACCATCCGAGCTTTCCTGGAGCGCATTTCACCCCTGAACAACGCCGATAAAATCAGTGTCCCTTTGTTCATTACGCATGGAGAAACTGACACGAGGGTGACGGTTCATGAGGCTGTGAGTATGTATAAGATCGTCAGGGGCAATCCTGGGGGACAGGCGCAGTTGGTGATCTGCGAGAAGGAGGGTCACGGTAAGTGTTCCTTCTGCTGTGATATTGCTCTTTTGTCATCGTGACGGGCCTGATGATTTAATTCGCGCCTAGGGTATAAGCAGAAGAGCGTGATTGAATACGTGAATGCGGCTACTATCGACTACTTGAAGAGGTTCCTGCTGTCGTAGTTGGATTCGCAAGCTACGATTCAAGTTCTACTTTACCCAAATGTGATTGAATACCATGATCTCCTGGTCAAATTGAGATTTTCCGTGGAACTCTGAGCTACTGATGTGCCACTTAGGATAGCTCAGTGACTGATTACCCGCAGTACACCGAGTTAAGATCCTTATTATACTCAGCATTCCTCGCGTTTTTGTTTTTGTGTCCTTAGGCACGGTACCGTGTTTCGTTTTGAAAACTTGTATTTCGGGTCAAGTTTCACGAGGTTCGTCTTTGCTGGCTTATCTTCGCCCAGTCCTATCTGCTAGAGATCAGTTAGTATCGAGTGCGACGAAGCCCGCCCTTTACCTATCGCTAGTAACTGCTAGCTCATGCATCACGAGAGGGTCTACTGTATGTGGCAAGTTGGATTGTAAGTCAACTATTCAAACAACGTACGTTGTGCAGGTCTTCATCTTGTGGTTTCCACTGCGCGCGTCTTGTGAACAGGCTGGAACTTCAGTAACCATATCTTGCACTCCATACAAATACATGAACCATTGTATACAGTACTAGTGTATTATAGTCTGTGTGAGGATATAGACACAGGCCTCCTAGTTTCCTTCAAGCGTACAACCTCTTAGTGTATCTACAGCGTCGATGTTAGTATTGCAATAGCATTGATTGACTTTGCATGACTTACGAATTCAATCCGTGAACACCGCCCTCAAGTTGAGCACTCGCTGTCCTCAACTCGAACCGAACCTTACCCTCCTTAACCCCTTGCTTAAGGGCCGTCACGCTCTGCACCCCAATATCTTGCAAACTATGCTGCAACCCGACATGCAGGTACGGCACGAACGCTTTTACGCTGCCCTTATCCTGCACATCGCCGGAAACGCCCTGCGCGACCTTGACCACTGACGACTCCGAGAAGTAGCGCGTGGTCGCAGCATTCTCGTGCGGTGCGCTCGTAGGCTGAGGAGCGTGTTTCGTCGAGCCGGGTTTGCCGTTGGCCAGGGAAGTGGAGCCGGGCTTGCCAGCTTCCATAGCTTCCAAGCTGCCCATACCTCTATAGGCCTTCACGCGCTTCCCGTCGTGGTAGAAGTACTCGCCAGGAGCCTCCGTAGTACCTGCAAGCAATCCACCCACCATGACCGCGCTCGCGCCAAGGGCAAGCGCCTTGACGATATGTCCCACGTTACTGATGCCGCCATCAGCAATAACAGGGACACCAAATTTGCTCGCAAACTCTGCGACCGCGTACACTGCAGTAGCCTGAGGACGTCCAACAGCCATGACTTCCTGGGTGATACAGATAGACCCACTCCCCATGCCGATGCGGAGGCCATCAGCGCCGGCAGCGATAAGATTGGCGGCTTGCTCGCGCGTGACGACATTGCCCGCGATGACCTCCAGTTTTGGGAATGTCTGCTTGATCCAATGGATCATCTCGATCTGGAAGACAGAGTTTCCCTGCGAAGAATCCAGGACGACAATATCAAGACCTGCTTTGACGAGGAGCTCAAGACGGTCCCTGTCGTTCGGCCTCGTACCAACAGCAGCAGCCGCATAGAGCTGTTTGGTCTGCGGATTCTTACTAGCGAAGGGGTAGTTCTGGTTTTTCAAGAGATCAGAACGAGCGAGGAGAGATGTGAGGCGTCCTTGGTCATCGACGATGGGAAGTTTTCCCTTTTTGGAGGAACGAAGAATGATGTTGGCTTCAGTAAGAGTGACACCTTGAGGTGCAGTTACGAGGGAGGTGGTCATTACTTCATGAAGGGGCATAGAGGGGGACTCGAATTGGACGTCGCGTGACGTAACAATACCAACGAGTGTGCCTCCTAAGGATCCAGTATCTGGTATGGGGGAAAGGGTTCTGTTAGCGGCTGCACTGAGGTTTTCCCTGACTAAAGATCAGATAGAACAAGAAAAATATCTCCGCATATGAGCAGTCTGCTCCTCGGAAGAACGAAGGTTATTGAAATTTACGTATTCATCAGGTATCATAAATGGATAGAACTTGACATACCAGTGATAGGAATCCCACAAAACCCGAGACGCGCTTTGATATCAAGCACGTCAGCGACGGTGTGATTTGGAGATAAGACGACAGGATCCGTAATGAACCCGTTCTCGTGTCTCTTAACAGCGCGGACCATAGCCGCCTGAGAATCCGCGGATTGGTTATGATGAATGACACCGATACCACCCAAGAGCGCCAGACTGATAGCCATCTCAGTTTCAGTGACGGTATCCATTGGGCTACTCATCAGAGGCGTCTTCAGGACGACGTTACGGGTGACACTGGTCTCTGTGATCACGTCGGATGCAGGGAAGTTGATCTTTCCGGGGAGCATCAGGAAGTCATTGTAGGTGAGGCCCCCATGCACCTGCGAGTCCATGAGCTCATTGACGGAGAGCCCATCGGAGCGGGTATAAGTCTGGAGGTGCGCAACAGCTTCAGAAGGGTTCAGAAGGGTGTCTTTCGCTGGGGCGGGCATTTTAGCCAGCTAGAACAGAAATTTACATCGGAGTATTATAGTCGTATTTCAAGCGGAGATCTAACACTACTTGTGCATACGGCTCGCGGAGCTTTTGGGAAGGCGAGAGTTGAGCCAGCGAAACGGTCTCCACCCGGGGGGAGATTGGACCTAATGTACAGTGGCCAGACCAATACCTAGTGTACATGGTAAAGAACAATGCAAGCCTTTGGTTAGAACAGATGTGACTCGCTATAAAGACTGGACAAATGGGTAGAGCATCAGGAAAAAACCTGGATGCAGTACTTACACTGTGGATAGTAAAATACAATTCTTTTCAGTGCATTATACAATGGTTGATCAATATTCAGTGGAAAACCCACTGAATATTGATGTAATTAATTTCATTGACTCACTGAATCCTCTCCCAATCATTGAATTTCAGTGAATTATTATACAATGAGTTTCAGTGATTCACTGAAATGTAGTGACTCACTGAATTTGACCGAGTAGAAATGCAATGATTTTCAATGATATGATGTACTCACTGAATTTAAATGAGTTGATATTTAGTGAATTTCAGTGACTCGAGACAATGAATTTCGGTGCTCAGCGCTTCACAGGCTACAGCCTCGTCACTTAGTGTAAAAGAAAAGACAATCACGTGACTGACGCGCAATACATCACCTGATCTTATCAACGCGTCGTATTTTGAAGTCCGACAAATCACTTCTTGTCCTCGTACCACCACCATGTCCTTCGTCCAACCTTACCAGCCGCACATCCATCTCACACCTACTAAATCTATTGAGAATGAGTTCCCTTATGCCCGTATAGGGTCTTTTTTTCTCTGACTGCCGGGTTTTGACAGTTGAGATGCTATTAGGTGAGTTCATTATGTAATCAGATTTCGAGCTCAGCATGGCTAACACTGTCTCCAAATATCACTTCTCGCCCGCCACCTCTACCACCTCACGACTTGTCATCGTCATCGTTCGAAGTGACAAACGAGGGGAGTGAAGTGAGTACCAACCTACTACCTGAGCCCGTTTGACCTCCCCGCATGTGCACACAACCTGTTCTCCTTCGAGCTCAATCAGCAACCGCACACGTAATCTCCGCCGACGTCATTCTGGTTTTTGGAGTCGTCTCGCTGTGTAGACTTGCCTACATATTACTGGATCCATTTGTAGCTACTTTATGTAACACCAATCCGCATTCCAGTAGTAAATTTAATGTGATTTCATTGGTGAATACATTGAAATGTAAAATGCTTTGGAATTCAGTGGGAATATCGAGGCACTGAAAATCATTGCAAAAATACAATGAAATTCAGACGTGGTAGATGCCGGATCAGTGCATTTTGCACTGAATTTTCAGTGTATAATCCATTGAAATTCATTACCATCTCCGCTGATTCACGCTGAAATTCACAACAAAAATACACTGAATTTTACGCTGAATTTAATAGGGTTTACTATCCACAGTGCTTAGCTGTCGCTGCCCGATACGGAATCCATGCTGTCAATCTGTACTACACTGTATTGTATGCAGAGAATTTATATCTTACATAGCAGGTGCAGGTCTGATGTTGAGAACATAGTAGGTGCAGAATCCAAGTGGTACTACAGTTGAATTGCTCATACTGTATAGCGGTGGGACCGCCTCCTCGATGAGCCCATCAAATAATAGCAGCACCAATGACCTCAACCCAGTGGACACAGTCCCCGCGAGGGGCCCACAAGAGTGAGCACCCATCGCATAACGACAGCGCCAACGACGTCAAGCCAGTGGGCACAGTCCCTGCGAGAAGCCCACAAGAGTGAGCACCCATCGCATAACGACAGCGCCAACGACATCAAGCCAGTGTAGTCCCTGCGAGAAGCCCACAAGAGTGAGCACCCATCGCATAACGACAGCGCCAACGACGTCAAGCCAGTGGACAGTCCGCACGAGCGGCCCACAACAACGACTGGACCAGAGCAACGATGTGGTACTGTACAAGGTACAAATCGGATTTGAGACAGCAGTAACCAATCCAGTTTGGCTTTGTTTACATACAGTACATACCAACATTTGTCACGTCTGAGTAGGCAGATATGTCAAACTTGAACAACAATATGAATGACCCAAGGGATTCTTCGCGGGAGACAAGACTGACTCTCCCAAAGTCATGGCAGGCAGAGTCTGTCGGTGAGTTCAATTCAGTTCACCTCTCATTGTCTCTTTCATTTCGTTTTCTTTCTGCCTCCTGGTGTGGTGCAGCTTCAGCGACAGTGACTAACGGTGTATCTCAAAATGATTTCTAGACGCAATGGGCTCAATGGGTATGTTCTTCGCTGGTATGGTTATGGTAACGAGGAATAGGTGCGTCGAATCACTACCCGCTTGAGTTTTCATTTCGCTCACTTTGTGACGCATCCTATCTGGAATGACTGGGTCGTGACACACTTCGGAGAACAGATACGTCGCATGGCCGGTCGTTATTCTTGCCATCAACGGAGTCATCAACCAACACCCACTGCGCGCCAAGGAAGGCGGAGGTACGCCGTGGGCAACATTAATGTGAGTGTCTAGCAGTGGTCCCACACAGCGGTTGCGCCCTCGTTCTCGGGTCTTGTATCTCAGTCCCCGCTACCTCTTCAAATTTACCCGTGCACGTCATGATTTGCCTTTGCGTTTATATTGATGTTGTGCTACACGGGTTCTACCCTCGTTTTCAATGCTCCATGCAGCACACGTTTGGTAAATGAGGCAGCGGCCCTTCCTTACTACTCATCGTCAGGTGCTTAACGCATGTTTGTAATCCTTTCCTGTACGCATCCTCGCTGTTTAGTGGTGGGGCGCTTTTGCCTTAACAGGGTCCTTCCTCCATTTGAGCCTCGTATCGTTGTTTTCCGTGCCCGACGACAGGGCCTGACGTGTTTTCCGGGATATGCAGCGCTTTTCTCTCCTGCATGACGCTGACCACGTCTTCTCTTGCAGGATGGCACTGTTCGCCCTAGTCATCTCCCACGCGCCACTCTTCACATTCTCCAATCCCACCACAGGGGCTATACGTTTTTCATAGAGTGAGAGCTCGTGTTGTAGAATCTGTTGGTATATATAAGTTAGGCGCATGTACATATATAAAAGTCTTGTCCCTCCCTCGTAACGAAGGTCGCGCTCCCGGTGGTTGAGTGTATACAACGAGATATAAAACGTGAGGACTGATATTGGTCACGTGCAAGGTGGGTTTCACTGGAGGCTTCTCTTGTTGTCGTGGTAAATGTACTAATCCTGGTAGAACGTGCAGCATGTCGACCACGCCGCGCACACCACAATCCAAGTACAGAACCTCCCCTAGCTTTCCATGCGGTAGGGTACTTATTTCTTCGGGAGATGCTCTCGATCGTGATCCTTCCCCTTCTCCCTCAACATCACCCTTCCCATGTGTTGAAACTCATAGCCCTACCCCAACCCCTTGTCTGGCTCTGAGACGCAGCCCAAGGCCATCCAGCACTCACGTAGGCTCCAGCATCCGCGAATCTCCCTTTGAGCCCAGGCCAAGCGGCCTCTGGCTCAGTAGAACCTGCTCAAGCAGCCAAAGAAACTCCCCGTTGGCTTCACAGCAGCTCCACCCTCTGGATACCGACTTGTACGGTCTTGTCACACCTCAGAGCAGATCCAGCGCCAGCAGACGGGAAATCACACCGCCAAACCTCGGTCTCACTCTTGACCTTGATTTCAACACCACTTTTGGGTTAGAGATTCATTCTGCAGGCTCTTCTGCTAGCACATCCGATATGTCGTATGTAACTGCGGGTAGCCCTGGAGGTTTCTTGTCTCCAAGCCCAGAAGAAGACGACGTGTTCAGAATTGGAGACACCATGACCACGGATGACTCTCGCAGGCCTGAAACACACTTCGAGTTTGGCTCCGTCGCGCGAATGGATGGTGGTCGCCCCATACCCCAGCCCAGTCACAGCCGCCACGGAAGTGGTGGATCGCCGAGTCCCAGTCCTAACTCTGATCTCACTTCTCATTTTCGACCAAGGTCGGGATCGGGATCTGCACAGCGAGATGCCACCTTGTGTGGGTTCGCTGGACAGAGATATATCCGCTCCTCCGTTCCTACACCATACTATACAGCCCATTCGACCCCGGATCCGGAAACGTCGATAACGAATCATAGGGCTGGCCCATCCCGCCTGCCTTTCCTTGATGCGAACATGACCAATCCGACATCATCGCCAACTGGCTGTATATCATCATCTCCTCCATTCCAACTTTCAGGAATAGACCCATCACAGTCACGGGAATCAGCGTCCCAACGTCCACCATCTCCAGCACCCACAGCTGATTTCTCGATGATCTCCCCACCCAGCAGTCCATCATTCTATCGGTACGCTTCCCAATTAGCGGAGGACACAGAGACCGACACATTCCCCTCTCCATTTCGTCGTGGCGCCGCGACTTTGCCCTTCCTCCGATCTAACTCGACGTCGGTGGCAGGTGGGATGCCTGGTCCCTTCCACTTCACCGTCAACGGACGTACGCAGAGTCTAAGTGCGAGTATGGGCTTAGGGCCTGTGACATGCAAGCCTAGTCGCATGAGGCCGGGCATATCCCGGTTATGGGAGTCCCTTGCATCTCCTGCGAAAGGCTCTGCCCCTATATCCGTGTCCCGAGACACTCCCACATCCCGAGGAAAGTCAAGTCCTGTGCCTGGGTTCTCTGCTGTTCGTGGCAAGACATCACCCATGATGGGTGTCGGGAGGAAGCTCAGGGAGAAACGGCGTGTAAAGCGCCACAGGAGGGGTGCGCTAGAGGTCGATGCTGACGTGGATTATGGAACACTTGATCCTTTGGACGGAGAGGAGGGCGAGTTAGTGGGATGTACGTGTACAGGATGGGGAGATGGTGCTTGTGTATGTGGTTACGGATATTGGGACCTTTACGATTATGGATGCGAGCACACTCAAGATCCAGAATCGATGGGTGAAGGAGGTCAGGACACTTTTTTTCGTTTGCCCCTGTCATCGAAACTAACACTCTCCTGTGCGAAAGCATATTCACAGCCAACGCCTCTCACACAGTTGCCTACAGAGCTTTTTCTTCAAGTTCTTTCCTACCTACCTCTGCACAGCGTCCTAGCGGTTGCCTCGACGTGCAAAGCCTGGCGCGCCCTTGCGCTCGACAACGGCGTATGGTGGGGTCTATGGCAAGCACGAGAAGGCGTACCTCGTGTACCCAATCACATCCCCAGTATAAACTCAAACATTGGTCGCCGTGCCCAGGACTCCTGGGGAGGATTCGGCCGCCGATATCGAGGTATCAGAGACGAAGGCGTATGCGGGCTCTCGATGCCTACTACCGAACACGAACACGAACACGACCAGTGGGACGAACCAAGAGGCTGGACTGTCAACATGGATCGAGCCAAAATGAGCCTCAAGGAGAGTGCTAGGCTTCGGCCCGGTGCTGCTGGAACAAGGATGTTCATACACCCAGAGGGAAGAACCCGTCAAGAGGATGAACAGGGTTCTGATATACATGCCGAGGAGGGAGGTGAAGATGAATGCGGACTGGGTCAGGAGGAGGTGATCACGCCATCAGAGTTGCAACCGATATCGAGACAGGCCCCTTTGGTGCTTGATTGGCGCAAGCTTTATCGTGGTCGTTCAATCCTTGAACAGCGCTGGCGAGATCCTGAGGGTGAACCTCACGTGCTCAGGATCGATGGTCACAGAGATAGGTGAGGTTGAGGAATCTCCCCATTCGATTTGAGGGCTAATATGTGTTATTTCTGATTGCCGCAGCGTTTACTGCCTCGACTTCGATTCATCGCGTATTATCTCAGGTTCACGAGACCGGACAATTAAAGTCTGGTGCATCAAGACTGGGAGGTGTATCGCTACCTTCGAAGGTCACCTCGGAAGCGTCCTGTGCCTCAAGTTCGAACGTGACTGGGATCTCGGCAGTGATGGGATTTGCCATGGCTTCATGGTCAGCGGAAGCAGCGACTGCACAGTTTGTGTATGGGATCTTGTTTCGACACCTGTCACACCTGGCGAGAGAAGCAGCGTCGCGTCTGCTGGTAGAGCCAGACCATGTGGTCGCCCAACCGCGGGTGCTGGGAGCTTTGGTCCTGCCAGGAAGGTATCTGCAGAGATACGGAAGGTACTCCGAGGGCACTCGGCTGGCGTGCTGGACTTGAGAATGGACGAGAGGTGGATTGTCACGTGGTAAGTTCTTGCCCGTTTTCGGGATGGACACAGCTAATACTTGATGCTTTTCGACTAGTTCAAAGGATGCTTTAATGAATGTTTACGACCGGAAGACACTAGCTCTCCACACAGTGTTGCGTGGGCACGACGGGCCCGTGAACGCCGTTGGGCTTGAGAACGGGCGAGTTGTAAGCGCAAGCGGTGATGGGAAGATGATGCTCTGGGACGTTGAAACTGGTGAATGTTTGAGATCCTTCGAGGGACATGAAAAGGATTGGCATCTATTGAATTCAAGGTCTGTATCAATACACAGGAGGTTGCTATCTGCTCACTTGAATGTTATTATAGAACGACCTCATTCTAAGTGGATCTAATGATTTTACCATCAAGTTATGGCGTGCCTCTACCGGAGAATGCCTACACACGTTTGCTGGGCACACGTTACTTGTCAGGGCTCTTTGTTTCGACCCAAAGACTGGGTACATTGTCAGTTCCAGCTACGACAGGAGTGTCAGAGTGTGGGAATGGCGCGAAGGTGGAAATGATGATACTACTCAGCCTGGGGCCGAGGGGAGCATCCAGAGAACCAAAGGCATGGGCCGATTGGTGCGAGAGTTCAGAAACCTCCATGCCAGCCATCATTTTCGACGTGAAATTCAATGTCGGGAAGATCGTCAGGTAAGCCTGGATCGGAATCGGCCCTTCTGATGTGCAACTGAACATTATTTCTCTGCCCAGTACGTCACATGACCAGCAAATTGTGGTCCTCGACTTCTCGTACGGGATTGAAGGCGCCGAATTGTTTGCATAGGGCTACATTTAGACTGGATTACACTCTCACTCACGAGAAAGGTACCCAGGATCGTTTGGGCCATACCATGCGCGACAAGGTCGTTTTTTTTTTTGTTTGGTGGGGAGATTTAATTTGTTAACATTAAGAATCTTGATTGGAGCATTGGACCCTCTTTTCCATCCATATTTATTAATTTACTCATCAGCATTTCTTGTACTATGTATCACAAAGTCAGCATTTTACTTAGCTTCCAAACATGTATCTCTGGTACCCTTTAATCACCCATTCTTGTCTTGGGCAAGTCTTGGGTGGTGCCTCAGCGCTTGTCTGACGATTGAACTTTGCCGCCGTATGTAAACCACGTTGGAGGAAGCCGAGGGCATAATCGCCATGTCAACTTGATGTGATACTGAGCTAATCATCATTTCCTTGATTCGAATTAACCTGATATGATGATGCAGAACCATCCAGTTCTCAGCGATGCGGCGCGGCGATAACCCAGTATGGCCTAGTGGGGAGGCAAATACATACTTCCCCCGGGTCGGCACGGGTTTTTGGCAGTGTACAAGCCTGCATACAGTCTTGGCCGCCCGCGGTGGAGGGGGGTCTTCACGAATAGCATGACCAACTCAGATGCTAATCTGGATTTCGAAACATGCACGCGTCTGCCCTGTTATAGTCGTAAGTGCACGGGCAGTATGACCAGTCTCGATCTTGATTGTGTACATGCGCATGGTACTTATAGTACATAAATGTTGATTAATCGAGGGGACAAAAATGTACAACACTTTGTAGGACGGATCTGTGATTCGGTGCTTGAGCATGTGTGTGAAGCCTGAGAGCGAACAACCCTGGATGATAAAGAAATGCCGATGGGGATATATTACATAAAAGGAGAGACACGTTCACGGGAGGCGCAGGCCAGCTGAGATGCGAGCGCAATAACCTGGTTCCAGCCATATTACTGCGAGCCACTATTCGGGAGAACTTTGTTTCTTGATGTTGACGCTAACTCGGCGGGCGTGGCCCATCTGCTGATTTTTCGGAGGCCGGTAAGGGAATTCGTGTTCTTGAGTGGATGTTCGCCTCTCTGCCTTCGGCGTCTGGTGGGCTGACGCCGACCTCCGGTATTCGTGGAAGTGGTGGAGTGTATTGATGGGCGGCACCACTATGGTGACCACGTCCTGAGTTGAGACTAAAGGAAGTTTTCCGGGAATTTCGGCGTCCGAGGCGAAAGGATCAAACGAAGTCTGGTACCACAAATCTACACTAGGACCATACGCCGCGTGGCAGTTTGTAGGCGGTGGCGGGTAGTAGGGATATGGTTGACCATATGGAACTGGAATCGGGTGAGTTGTGACCGCCGGAGGGGGCGGAGGGGCATGTGCCACAGGCGGCGAAAAGTATGTCGTCCCGTTAATTTGAAATGCTCCTGCAGGAAGGCGACTTGACCCTTCCGTCGTTGCTGGAATATGGATAGTCGCTGTGCTGCATAACCGTCGAGGGGGGTGGAAACGAGACGGCCGTCGGCACAGGCACCGTTGTCGACACAGGTACAGGATAACTAGGGACGTAGTATGCCGGATACAGCTGCCAAGAGTGGTAGGGCCAATATGAATGAGAAGCTGAGTATTCGGGGTCTAGGAAAGTTAGTGAAAGCGTCAGTACGTCTCACAGTAAAATGAATATAAAAGCAACAAACATAATTTCGTCCCCTCTGCATCGATATATTGGAAACTTGGCGGGTATTTCGAATACTCCTGGTTGATGTTTTGCAATGGCGGCGATACGCCCACAAAAACGCCACCACTGATGGTTCGCCCTTCCTCACTGTACGCGTCATGATCAAATTTCAGAGCCTTTTCGCGCTCCTGAGTGGTCGCAGAAGACTGTATCACGGACAAGTCGTGATTACTAGTGATGATGCATATGAAACGCGAACACGGTGTTGCATATGTAGAGTGACTTACAATCCACACCGCTCTCCAGCCGGGCACCAACCCCTAGTTCGCGCGAAGTGTCTACATCGGTAGTTCTTTCGCTTGTTGCCACATTTCATAGCTTCTGGCAGCTGTTCCGAGTTCGTACTATCAGATGTAGAGAGCAAGAGGGAAATAGATGGCGATGGGTCCTCGTCGAGCAAAGTTGGCTCCAGAGGCTGAGGTGGGGATTGTGCCACGGTCGCCTGAGCACCCTGCCGGAGAGAAAGGGCCATTAAATGTGGAAAGAGCGCGTTCCAATTCAGAAGAAGCTGTCGTGTAGACTGGCCAGAGGGAGGAAGCACCGCCAAAGGAGGATGAAGGAAGCTACACTTTGCAGCGAAAGTGCAATTCCCGCTGATGAAGTTGCGACACAACTTCGCTATTGTGCTATGAGACGTTTACTTTCTTTTATTCAAACAGTGGCACTCACTGCGATACTTTGGATGACGCGACGAAACGGTGTTCATCGCACGCGGCGAACTAACGTTTTCACGGAACAACAACACCGACCTGGAGTATAAATCAAAACACACAGAGGGCAACTTGAAGGAAGCTGAGCTCGGACGCGCGTCCTTGTGGAAGAGAAGATAGTATGGTAAAGCAATCAGCAACGGGCACGACAAAGGCCATTTAAAAGATGAGATGTGGTATCCACGTGTGTGGCACGCGATTATCCAGCAGTCCACTCATGCCACACCTCCTTCATTGTTCAAAGTGACATCGACCACAAGCAAGACCACTTAGAGCTTTAGTCAAAGCATCCCACAGGTCCAAAGTTGTGCAAAGCAACAACTAGGTCTTGAATGCTCGCCAGTGAGACCGGTCACAGCGTCGTCAGTGGTGGTACCACCGTGACCGTGTGGCAGATTAGAAATTAATTGGGCAGAAGGATCGGTCGTAAAGAGTCCGCGACGTCTTGGTCGACCTGCACACTAGAATCTTGGGGCGTTCGGACAGTGAACGAAAACCGTTGGGTCAGGTCACAGGTGAGAAAGCGTGCTCTTTGCTCAAGCGCTCGACGGCCAGTTCAAGTTAAAGTTGCACCCATCCTACTCGTTACGTAACAGACATAGCAATCATGATGAGTATGTAATGCCTGTAATGCTTCGATTTCGTGAACGTTGAGCTTCTTGAGATCTTCAACGTCACAAAGCCCAACGCTCAGCGCTCAGCGTGGAGGGGATTTCAGGCAAGGAAACTTGGCCTTGTTTTGTCCGTCTAGGGAGTCATGGGTCTGGCATGAGTATGACTCGGAGTACCTGAGGGAAAAGGCTCATATCAGCCAAATGGACTAGAGGGTTTTCAGGGAAAAACACATTTTCGTCATCCAGTGATTTTCACAAAGGTGGGATGATGCGAATCTAGCGATTTTAAAATAAGAATGGGCGATACAGCGGTCTTGATAATAGGCTGATAGCATAGGCAGGCGGAACGAGATACTAGTGACCCAGGAAAACAAAGATGCAAGTCAGAACAGAGGGTGTCCGTGGTTGTACAATGTAAGTGGCCATTCGTCTATGGAATGGAGAACTGGTACAGAGTTGTGTGGAGGGCTCAAGCCTAGTAAAGCGAAACCCGCCAACAAAACGCAAATCAAACACTCGCCGGCCATCTTTATAATTACCGAGAGATGGCCTGCGCTTTCAGAAGCTATAGAGGCAGTGTCATGGTCTGGGACATCATGGGAGCGCCGTGACCAGATGGATCTACCATGTGATGTGCACGCTTTCGCGACGGTAAGCTTGACACATCTTGTAAAACTAAGGCGCTCAAAGAGTTGATTATCACCTCCGATACCATGACAGCGCGGATACATACTTTGTATATCAACCTGGCCAACCTGCTCCCAGCTCCGCGAGTGCTTGCGCTCGGGCTTGAATGAGTCGCTTGACGATCGCAACTACCCAGTAAATTTAGGCCTCAATGAGACAGATATAGATACTGCCGTACCTCGGACTGCGGAATCGCCTCAAGTCCTCCCGTATATGAGTTTGTCACGTCAGACTGTCGCCAATCGAGTGCTCTGGGGCTGTTGTGTGGCGGCATCATATCAGCCGACGGTCTGCGCTCTGTAAGATGGTGTGACGCATACTGCTTATGCAGTATTTTAGCCAGCATCATTCCATCGGATCAAAGCCAGATCTTACGTCTTGCTGCTGATTGTGTTGTGGATGCTGTGAATGTTGGGAGTTCCTCACATCCTCTTCCGGTAGAGATGAATGGCGTGCATAATCTTCAGATTTGACAGAGTGAGAAACTCGGGCATAGCGGTCATAAAAACACCATCTTACGTACCGACAGTTGTCTGTGTTCGTGAGAGTAGTGCAGACACTGATTGAAATGTTTGGTGAGTTGTTCTCGCGCCCTTCCGTCATACCGCTTACTCAATTCGTCGCGGTGCTGCTCAGCAACCGCGACCTCCCGCCTTGCGCGAGCTTCGGCTTCTAGACATGCTGTATATCGTTGAAACGAGTCCTGTGTCTGTGATTGGGCTCGGGACAGCGCGGCTCTGGCATCCTGCAAGAATTGGCCTGGACCATAGTCACATCTCGGTGTAGATGCAACATAAAATCCTGAATGTCCTCTGACCTGATGTTTGAGCTTCTTGTCACCAACTGGGCGTACGTTGCTGTGGAAGGTGATGACGGGGTTCGAATGACATGTGTTCGGTTTGATGTGCCTGGTGATTGTGCATAATTGGGACTTGAAACATTGGAGCCGCTCTCTGAACAGAGGTTTTTGATTCTCTGGATTCGAACAGACAGACAGTAGAAAGAGGGAGTTCTGCCTACCTGGCTGGAGGCGCGCCATCTGGTCGACCAAGATGGGGGCTGAGTATCCTGCGTCAGATAACTCTGGCGTTGACATCTCCATGCTGTCTTCGAGGTGTGGGGGTTGCACCGCATTTGGCCCAAGGTGTCGGAGACGAGGATTGTGAGGAATGCGAGCATTATGTCGCTCGATGAACTTTCGTAGGAAGCTAAGTTCAACGTCGTCGGGCATGACATATGGAGGGCCCTGAATGTCGCCCTTCTGCATGAGCACCTCGAGATGGGCCATTGTTTTGTCTTTAAGCTGCTGCAACCATTCGTGCAGCTCCATGTGGTCCTGGTCTGCACGGGCGTCACTAGGAAATCACGCATTAGATGTGAATACCAGTGAACGACGACCAGGAGAAGAGATGCTCGTTACTGACTAGTCCTGACGTCTGCGTGCTTTTCTCCAGTAGGTCTTTGTGAGCTTGAGAGCGCGGTTTACTTCGTTGTCGAGTGTGCGATACCACTCGCTTGAACGTCGATTCAGCCTGACGGACAGCACGCCAGGCTGGACTCGCAGCTGTAGCACAGAGCGACCCTCTTGATCGGGGGGTCCCAATGCACCTTTCTGACCTTGATTGCCGCGGGTCGCACCCCTCGAGACGTTGCCCAACTCAGGCCAAGGGAGGTCGTCGGTGGATTGCATGATGGGCAAGTCTGGTCAGCCGCTGGGACGATCACCTCTGCAGTGCGGCGCGCGGAGAAGCTCAGGGAACAATGATACAGCCAAGGATCTGAAAGCACGACAGGATTCAGGAGGATAGTCAGGGAGGGTAATAACGGTAGGGGTGGAGTTAAAACTCTTGTAAGATAATCACCCGACGTCTTATAATTGGCATCGTGCAAGGAGTAATCGGCGGTTTGACTGTGCACTTACCTTAGCGATGCCGCGTTCCATCGACGCACCGCCTCCCTGCATTGAATCAAGAATGTATCAAGACCCCCTCCACCGGGTGACATGTCAACATACTCATGTCCAAGCGTGTCCACTCTTGTCAGATCTCCTGACACCCTTTCTGACAGGCACTGGGGAGGTGTCGTTGCAATCCCTTAATATTGTCATTGAATCGAAGTAACGTTACACAACGGAATTTCTCTCACGGTTATATATCAGTCGACGCTGATCGAGCTACAAATGATACATATGACTTGCTTATGACCCACCTATCGAAACAAAGGCACCTTGGGTTATTATTGTAATCATAAATTTCACAAATGGGTATTACAATACAGCGCTATAGATGCGACTGTCCTACTAAGATCCCGGTCGTCGTGATGTGAACGAAGCCCAACATGTGGTTTGGCTTCTCTGATCAAACTCCTCGACACGCGTTGATGCTCTACAAATAGCCAAAGGGCATCGCTTTGCTTCATGTCGAGAACTCGACGCCTTGTGCCAGAGGTGCAGTATCCGAGAAATTAATCGTACATGCACTCCACCGCACGTATTGCTTCCATGCATCACCTCCAGACTCGCGTCCCCTGAAAATAAACAACCAGACCGTCAGATCAAGATTCAGGCTAGACCAAGCCGACCAACTTACCAGCCAGTGCTCTGCAACAGAAAAAACGTAAGGGAATTGAGACGGACAGTTTCAATCACTTGGCTGTGGTATTACGGACCTTATTTCCTCCAAATGCAGCTCCAATCTCAGCCCCGCTAGTACCTACGTTGACCTAAATAAATCAAAACCAGTGTGTCAGTAACTCCCTCATGACCAGCACGAAGGATCAGGAAACAAACATTGACGATGCCAGTGTCGGAACCTTCGGGACCAATCCACTTCCCAAGATTACGGATGTCCCGTGTCCAAAGGCTGCTGGAGAGTCCTTGAGGGACAGCATTGTTCCAAAGCAATGGCCTGTTCGAGCTCGTCGAATATACAGACGTTTAGTATAGGTGCAAATGTTTCAGTGCTCCAGATCGGAATCCATTGGATCCAGAGATCTGGGGATCGCGATCGTCGGCTGTACAAAATTCCCTTGTCGGAGACCCTCCTGATCATATCGTTGGCCTCCAGTCAAGATCTGAGCTCCATTCACTTGAAGCCGCTGAACAGCGTTGGAATAAATTCCAACTGCGGCACGTGTGTGCAAGGGGCCAAGAAGCGTGCTTTCAGCGAGCGGATCTCCAACCCGCACCGAAGCGTAGAGCTTTAGAAGTGCATCAAGGAAATGTGGTGCGATATCGCGGTGAAGATAAAGTCTCCTTGTCGTTGTGCATCGTTGCCCTGCAGTGCCCACGGCTCCAAAAAAGACCGCAGGTACAGCCATGGACAAATCGGCATCGGGCATAATGATTGACGCTGATGATTATAACCCATATAGGACACTCAGTTTGTCTCAGCCCAATAATGATGACGGGCTCGAAACGCGTACCGTTATTTCCCCCTAGCTCTAGGATCGTTTTTCCGAATCGAGACTGGACAGCCTTCCCCACCACACGACCAACGCCTCACTGCCAGTGAAGGAAACTAGCAGAGATATAGAACGAACGTGAACGCTGGAAATTAATACAGCTGCTGATTAAGGTGTCACCTAGTTGCACGTCTGCGCTCTCAACAACAGCTTCGCCGACGTCCTTACCTCCGGTAACGAGGGTAGAGAC
This sequence comes from Melanogaster broomeanus, assembly GCA_014904935.1. Taxonomy (NCBI): domain Eukaryota; kingdom Fungi; phylum Basidiomycota; class Agaricomycetes; order Boletales; family Melanogastraceae; genus Melanogaster; species Melanogaster broomeanus. The sequence goes on along the minus strand of MU123817.1, from coordinate 9,714 downwards.
AGCGCCTGGGATTCCATTTCGTTCCAATACGCCTGCAATGATCTTTGTTACGGCGATGGCGCATAATGGAGTACTAGGGGAAGGCTTCCAAACATTCGAGTTTCCGGCCGCCAGGGACAGTGAGAAAATTCCTGTCCAATGATCATACCCACATGAAGCAGGGGAAGCGCCCAGCTAAAAGCGGACCACGCACCATCCATAAACCGCCACAGGGAAATTAAAAGCCGTTAAGACACCAACCACGCCCAGCGGGTTCGGCACTGTGTGTGAAACTAAGTCAGCAAAAGCGTTATCGACATGAATAGGCCATGATGCCAAGGCGCAGTCGACCTTCAAGAATGGTATGGCCTGGCCTTTCAGAAGCCACGACCCTGCCGTTCATCATTCGTGATAAACCAACAGCATAGTCACACTACAGCGCAAAATAAGCTCAGGATAAACTTCAATGTAGATCACGCTTACAATATCCACGAATTCTTGTACTTCGCCGATACCCTCTGTCTTAATTTTACCCATTTCTAGGGCGACCAGCTCTCCCAGGACATTGCGCTGAATGAAGATGCAGAGTGAGATGAGTGTAATGATGATACAGGGATTCATCTGACCCTTGCCGCGAGCGCCTCTCTTATTTGTCTCAGTACTTCTCCGCGCCGAGGAGCTGGTAATTTCCTGAGAAAGAGATGCGCTTCCTTGGATTTCTCCAGTGCTTCATGTAGCTCGCGAGGTGAGGCCTCCGAGTCAGAAAAGGTTTAGTTGCGGGGCAGTGCTGCGAAGCAGCAGGTCACGCAGACATACCGACTTGACGTGTGCAAGGACTTCTCCGGTGGTCGGACAGAGGCTCTCTAGGATATCGCCGCTTCCTCCCCATTGACCGTCGTAGACACCCGGAATCTCTGAAGTCAACGGTATGTCTAGAGCATTCAGGATGCTCGAGGCTCTGGTTGACAAGCTCCGGGAACTGGCACTGACACTGGCACCGGCGCCACGTGCATGACGGATAAACGCGATCGCGTTTCGCGACAACATGGTTGTTATGAAATGAAAGATTCAAGTATCAAGGGCTGAGTTTGCACTAAGTACTGGTTCTAACAGTGCTCTGCTTGGTTGGGTGTCAAGAAAGCAAAGCGTGTAACACGGTGTTGATCCAGTGTTGTGCTTTTGTATGATCCGAGTACAACCACGTGTTTCAAGTTTGGCGCGAGCCGCTGACTTTCGTTTCATCCCCTCCCGCGGCTCCTTTCGAATGCTACAACGTTAATTGACAGCTTGAACGCTGCTATCGATCATGATGTTCGTGGAGTGGAGGAGGGAGAAGGAAAAAAATCATGCAGCAAATCATAGTCAGGCTGTTGATCAGTGAACTCGGATTCAGTCCAATATTAGACCGTGACCGCACACACTGTCGCACGCGCCCCGGGCCAGTGGGATCGTTTACACTACTCCTTCGTGGGTTAACGTTATAACATTGATAACAACGGGTGTTCGAATGACATGAGATCTGGGGAATCCACTAGTAGCGACTCGCAGCTTGCTTGAGCCTGCTGACAGGGGTATCCCGCCGTGGAAAGGCAGACTATCCAGCTATCCCAGGCTGCCCCTTCGCACTCTTCCTTGCGTAAAACCTACGGTCCCTGAGAGGACCCCTGACTTGAACCTATCTGAGCAGCGGAGTCACTGGGGGTGGTCAGAATAGTCTTCGTTTGCTTAGCTGGCACGGCGACTGCCGCTTTGGGGAGGACCCCATCAATCACATCACCACCCTTACAAAATTGTCACCTCAGGTGGCTTCCGACTCGGACATCCCTCGTCCGCTAAGACCCGACTCCATCTGCATTTTGATATCATGAAAAGATCGACAACTACCTTCCAACGGTGGCTATAAGCCAGAGAAAAACGACGGTTCTGCATCGATTTCATTTCGCCCTTTTTTCTTCTTCCCTGCCAGCTCATCCTTGTTTCCCTTCCGCTTTCTCTTCCTCTCGCAGTCCCGTGATTCGTCCCCTGATACAGCCTCTATCACTGACAATGCATCGTCTCCATCATCATCTGAAGATGTCTGATTTTGCAAGACTTCCAGTCTCGGTTCCTTCCTTATCTGCGGCCGCCTCTCCGTCCGATGGGACATCCGGCGTTGTCGTCATCATCATCGTTCTCATCCTCAAATACATCTCTGAGGTCTGTCATTTTGAGTGTATCGTCGTGGCCTACACTGCCCACCCATCTTCCTTCGCCATTTTGATCTACAGCGATCCTTTCAATAGGAAAAGATCCGTGATCGGCGACTACCCCAAGCAGTTTGGTAGGGAATAGTTGAACGGCCCGTAAAAGGCCGTCCGATGACCCTGTCAGGATGGTGGAGTGGGAGGATGGGTATGACGACGGTATAGCGCAAAGCGCATCAATGGACTGGGGGTGCCTATGCAACCATCGATGAGAAACTTTGCGTGATCAGGGGAAATCGCGTCGACAGAGCGCGCCGCTTCTTACTTACCCGGGAATTCTGTCAACACAATCTCCCCACCCTTGACTGCGGTTGAATATGGATAGGATTCCCAGCTGTGTGCCCACGACTACTTTTGACCCACTAAAACTCTAGCATGAGCCACGTAGCAGAGCGGAACAGGAACACATTTACTTTCTTATAGTAATGATAGACAGCAATTCGTCCTCTTGATCCTCGGACTGTGCGAACGGTTCCGATTTCTTTCCACGCACATCAATTACTGATAGTGTACCATCTGCACTTTATATTGCGAAGTTGGAGTAAAAATAAGCTCAAGAACACGATCAACCATATGGATACTTTTTAACGTACCTGGTGGATACAAGTTGCTTTTTGTCCCCAAGCCAAAGAAAATCAGAAATGAAGTCGAAGTGGTGGCCATACCGCCGGACTTCTTGAGATCTTCGTGGGTCCCAAAGCTGGGACACATATAATGAGGACGGTGGTGTTCGATTAGTTGAAGAAGACAAACCTTGATAACACCGTCATCGTCGCCAGTGCAAAACATATTGGGCAACAAATGTTTTATTCGATTTATGGGAGAGCTACTCAGCCACTGGCAATATCAAGCGATGGTCAACAAAGCTAAGGATAAACCTGCTTACTCGTGTGCATCGTTACGCGTGTCAGATACAGTACCTGTAGCTGTGTCGATCGTGCTGTATTCTTCAGAATTAGATATGACGCATAGAGGTGAGGACACGTACAATATAGATTTTGCCTTTCCTGCAACGAATAAATGAGAACCGTCTTCATTTATGGCTACGCATCGACAGGAACGCTTTGAAGGTCTTATTGAAAATGTCTGCTCGTGCTGGCCTTGCTCGTCATAGCGGAAGGCCTTTACTGAGCCGTTCAAAAGACCAGTGTAGACGGTGGTATGAGTTGGATGGAATGCGAGGTCGAAGATTTGTGAACCGACAGGGATATCTGGCATGGAAATAGAACCTCGGGGATTCTTATTCCAATGTCGAATTCAACACGACTTGTGCGCAGTGAATAGCAGTGCCATGAAGGACGATGAGGGACTTACTAGCAGTCGAACTTGGAGGAGCCTGAGCGTGATTAGTATAGGACATCGAGTTCCCACCAAAGTACTACGGTTCGGACATGTCCGAAGCTATTGTGTATTTGCTGCACTGCACAGCTCCCCCTGCAGTGTTTTCATTTCTTGACATAGGCACGCGCTTGACTCCGCCCTTATTTTTCCTTTATTTCTGCACAGTCAATGGCGTTTTCTTAACTAATGGGACTCATGTGGTATCTGTATACTTCTCTTTTCTTTCTCGCCGTACTTTGTCTCGCAGAATCCGTCTCTCTTAGGCGTTCTGCAATCACCGACGCACTTTCAACCGCAACTGCGCTACACCGTACAACCTCTGCAGGCGCCCGTATACCGCGGTCTGCTACCACCAAACATACGTTGGGCGAAGATGGCGAAGATATAAACTTGCTCGACATCGTTCTCGTTGCCTCTGTCGATGGAAGGCTTCATGCTGTCAATCGCACTCTTGGCCAAAAGCTATGGTCCATGTCCCCGGCTACGAAGGATATCCCAGTCTAGTCTAGCTCCTCTAGTTCGCACAAAACATGCTACTCTCGACCCCGACATCACGGACGATGACGACGTTCACCAGGAACTCTACATCATCGAGCCACAGACCGGGGACATATACGTGATGGCAACTCCGACAAGCCCACTACAACCTCTTTCGTTCTCCATGTCTCAGCTCGTGGAGATGTCTCCTTTCAGTTTTGCGAGGGAAGATGACGAGAGGGTGTTTGTAGGCAAAAAGGAGACCTCACTGTTGTCTATTGAACTGGAGACGGGAGGGGTCAAGGCTATCAGCGCCGAGTGCCCTTGGGACCCATTCGAGGACTTGAGCTCAAAGGAGGAGATTGATTTAGATGAACTGGAGGACCTAGTCAAATAAAGACAAGTTCTCTCATACAGAGGTGTTCATTGGTCGTACAGGTGAGTCATCGCGGTTGTTCCAGCGACACAGAGTTTCACAGCCAAGTCGAAAAAGATTATCACGTCTCCATCTACACTCGCTCCAATTCCTCGTCGGGACGCAAGTTCCCTATCCAGAATCTATCTTTCTCGTCGTATGGACCCAACATGCAGGACAATGCCAAACAAGCTGCCTACCGACGCACCCCCGACAACACCTACATCGAATCTCTTCCCAATGGTCAAATTCTCTCCTTCAAAGCCCGAGACAGCGACTCCACTGATCCGTATATGCGCCACGAGTCCCAAATATTATGGGCACTATCCTTCGACAGTCCAATGTGAGCTGTTTGTGTTTGTGCTTATTACGAGGCACCACCTGATCTTCCTCATTAATCACCGTCCGGTAGTGTGGCAGTATTCGACGTTCTGTCGAGTTCTCGACGTCAAGATCCTTTCGTCCTCATGCAACCTCGCCCGGCAATCTCAGATGTTCTGCAAGGCTTTGACCGGTCTTCCATCTATGACCCCGACATGGCCTACGTTGGCCTAGTGGAAGAAACAGGATCACTCTTCGTCATGGGCAACGACCACTTCCCCCTTATCGCATTCGGGGACACCGAAGATAGCCCCAACTCCCGATTCATCGACCCCCCGCCTTCCGTTACTGACGCCCGCAGAGACCTTCCAGATAGGGTCGACTCTATAACAAAGCGTCGCAAGCTCAAGGAGCTATGCGATGAGACGCCTTCAGACAAACGGTGTCTGACGGGCAAACGTCCCCTCGACCCGTCGTCTCTCAATACCAGACAGCTCCCTGGCGTTCCATCCGTCGAGCTGCCACCCGAGTCGAACTCGGGTAGGAACAATGCCATCGATTCAGAGGATTCTATGCCGCGTCCTGTTGATATCAGCGACAAGGCGTCAACACCTATACCCTCGTGGATGTGGTCCTCCACCGAGACGATAGAAGAGGGCCTTAAAGTGCCTGTGCTAGGCTCAGTTCTGCTTGCGATGATCATTGGCTCGACATGGTTACTTAGAGATAAATTACCCTTCGGCAAACTGCACCCTGGATTCCGCAACTCGCATCTCCGGACACCCTCAATCCGTCGATACCATCATTAGCATCAGTACCCAACGGAACCATCCCCGATAGTCCAGCGCCTCAAGCACCCTCCTCATCACCAGGTTCACAACTATCTCCATTTGTTGATGCACACGTATCATCTCCTCTCATCTCCGACTTACCTGAGCCCACAGTTCAAATCCTAGATCCCCCCAAAGCAGCAAAGGATACCCTAGACTCACCCGTTGACACTCAGTATCGACGTGCCTGTCGATGCCGAAGAGAGTGAACGAGAAGGAGACCCCGCTGGTGGTGCCATGTCCAAGAAGCGCAAGACCGCCAGACGGCGGAGGGGAAAGAAGGGGAAGGGAAATGGGGCCGCAGCGAACGGTGTTGTCGATGATACGGAAGCAGAGAAGGACGCTGAGGGAGTTGTGGAGTCGATAGAGGAGCCTGGGACAGGTGGGATGAGGATGGGAACCAGGAGGAGCCGGCTGCTTCGGCGACGTTGATCGTACAGTCGACACCCAAGGTCACTGCGCCGTCGCTTATCGTGTCGGATTCAATCCTTGGTGAGCTGTGTTCCCATCCTTTCTTCTGCCCTGATGGATTTAGCGGATGCGGATTGACTGATTCACGGGTTCCCTGCAGGATTTGGCTCACATGGGACGGTCGTATTCCGAGGCTCTCTACAAGGACGCGCAGTAGCCGTCAAACGCCTCCTAGCAAGATTTCGTCACGCTCGCTTCCCGCGAAGTCAGTGTCCTCCAAGAATCAGACGACCATCCCAATGTCATCCGGTACTACTACCAAGAATCCCACGGTAACTTCCTCTACATCGCTCTTGAGCTATGTCCCGCCTCTCTTGCGGACGTGATTGAGTCACCCGATCAGCACCGTGATATTGTTGTGTCGTTGGATCCCAAACGAGCACTGAGGCAGATCACGTCCGGATTGCGCCATCTCCACTCGCTGAAGATAATACATCGAGATATCAAACCTCAGAATATCCTCATCTCAGGTCCTAAACAGGGCGCGTCCGGGAAAGATGGTGGGAGGAGGATGTTAATATCCGATTTCGGGCTTTGTAAAAAGCTCGAAGTCGACCAGACGAGCTTTTTACCGACTGGACAAGGCACACAGGCAGCCGGTACGGTGGGGTGGCGAGCTCCCGAGATCTTATGTGGCGAAGTCACACTTGACGTCTCTCTCACTGACGATACATCCCATTCCTCTCGAGGTAGTACCAGCACTGTCATCAACGGTCACTCCTCCACTCCCAGCTCTAGCTCAGGCAAGTCGACGCGTCTTACGAAAGCCGTTGATATCTTTGCATTGGGATGCTTGTTCTACTACGTCCTCACGAATGGGTCACATCCATTTGGGAGTAAGTTTGAGAGGGACGTGAATATCATCAAGAACGTGAAGAGCTTAGGAGGGACTAGAGAGATTTGGAGAGGAGGGTTCGGAAGGTGTTGATTTGATTGAGAAGATGCTTGACTCCTGAGGCTCGCAGTAGGTGAGCTTGTCTTTTCATATATAATCTCGTCTTTCCTTCTGGACCCCTGTTTCCCTTCTTACTCAATAATTCCTGCCATCAACAGACCAGATACCACGTCGTGCCTCCTCCACCCCTTTTTCTGGGACCCAGCGCGCCGCTTAAACTTCCTCCAAGACGCCTCTGACCGCTTCGAGATCATGTGTCGGGACCCTCGAGACAACCACCTCATCGTGCTTGAGACAGGCGCATTCGATATCGTCGGAAATGATTGGCATGCTCGGCTTGATAGAGTGTTCGTCGAGAACTTGGGCAAGTTTCGAAAGTACGAGGGAAAGAGTGTGCAGGATTTGCTAAGGGCTTTGAGGAACAAGGTTCGCTCTTTTGTCAACCTTTTTCATGGTTCGGAGGTTCGGACACTGACGTACACTGTGCCTTGTCTCGATTCCATCGCATCGCAGAAAAATCACTATCAAGACCTTCCTGACCATGTGAAGCGCAATCTAGGACCTATGCCCGAAGGTTTCCTGGCGTACTTTACAAAACGATTTCCGCGGCTGTTCATGCACGTGCATGGTGTAATCTCCGAGACGAGCTTTGTCACGAGTCGATGTTTAGGTTGTATTTCGAGCTGAACGAGTCGTGATCTCCGCTTCAGCTCGGTGTACGGATTTGCTCCGTTTTGCATTGAGCATATTTTGTTGATTTCTATTATCTGCCACATTACATACTTCATATCTTGATGACTCGGGAGCATCCGAATCTACGCACTCATCCTCTTGCACTATGACCTTTTCATCTTGCTTTGCTGTTTTTACTGGCTATTTAATGTATTGTAGCAACTCAAGCAATGACTCCAACTAGGATCTGTACTCCACTGCTCATCGACACGACGGTCATGACATCAACAATCAACGTCGCCACAACTTGGTGCTGGCATTCCCGCCGCCGTTCGTGTGAGGGCCACTTGTGAAGCCAGGGAGAATGAGTAGAACGTATATTACAATAGAGTAACTAGCCCGTGCGAACTCCAGACAAACTCGACATCCGAATTGATGATTGGTTGCGAGCTTGAGACAGCCTGAGGGAGTCACGGACTCTCGATATTCTACGAACGGGCTCCTCACAGAAGGTACCTGAAGCCCACTGGAAGCCCCTTGACGCGCTCTTCCTCCTCTGCAGCTTTGTTGACTCTTCAAGGGACGATCGAAACCGCCACAAGATGATGAGAGTGACGACAGCCGTCAGAATACACAGCAAGTAAGATCTGAAATACGAGGGTCCCCAGGAGGATGCCAGAAGTACCTAGATAAAGAGTCACCACACGTACCGGTGCACTCGGAGGAACTGACTCACGAAGCACCAATATTTCCGAATGTTGCAACGGAGTTCTACTATGGCAATACCCACTGCTCGCTTCACTTGGAGTGAGGAAACGAGTTGCTTATCCAGGACTTAAGAACTCCGATATTGATCGGTGTCATTAGAAAGCTAAACGTAGTCAGTCAAGGATTACGTTGCAGTGTCAGGCTCGTACAGAGATAGATATCGAACAGTAGTGTTCATGGTGTTCATGGCCAGGACAAAACCAGTGATGCCTATCATCAGAGGAATAGATATATGCCAGAAACGTTCTCCGGACACGTCAGAGTGCCTTGTTTCAGAACAGGCCTCAGCTCCTTACAGAAAGCAGATACAATGGACGAACCAAGAAATGGCGAAAGTCGTCACTGTTGAAAATATCCACGGGGGCGTGCAGAGCAACAGACTAACGGTCGGACTGTAGCCCATCGTTGCAGTGAGTGTAGGAAAGAAGTTGCTGAAGGAAGACGTGGCATAGAGACACAGCAGAGCGATGCTCAACCACCACACGCGCCAGTCGGTCAGCGCCTCAATGAGCCCTGAAATTTGTTTGTCTTGTTCCAGGGAATCGGCACCATCCTCTTCCATTCTTCTAAGAGCTAGAAGGTGCTCCTCGGGTGTAAGCCAGCTCGAAGGAGAAGATGGGTAATCTGGAATGATGAAGATTGCAAAGACAGCAATGATTATGGTCACGCTGCCCTCGAGTAGGAACAACCATCTGAACCATCGTAGTCAACACCCAACCTATGCGCGCGCATGAAGAGGTTACTGACCTCCAACCCGCAAAGCCAAATAGTTTATCTGCCATTTCCATAACAACAGAAGCAATGAGAGGACCGAACGCATAACTGAGCGTGCTACCGCTCATGGTGAATGCAATTCTCCAAGCGAGCTCGCGACGTTTATACCTGTCCCTAGGTTAGAGTATGCTTCGGTCCGAGTGGAACTTAGCTGTACCATTTAGAGAGTAAGAACATGGCTCCGGGCATGCCATGCAGCTTCACAAAATCCAAGGAAGAAACGTGAAGTAAGGGCTTGAGTAAAACTGAACACGTTGGTTAAGCCAATACATAATGTGCGTGTCATTGACTCACGTTTGCGATATACCTGCATGGTTATCAAACCTAGTACTTGCTTCGCGATTGAGATCATATAAGGCCACGAACCGGTAGCGATGGAGCATACTCCCAAGAGAAACACGCAGCCAGAGAGGTATAGCGATGGTCTTTGCATTGAACTCAGAAACATGTTGCTATACTCCGTCAGTCCAAACACGTTTACCCCAAAGTAGCGAGCAAGGAAAACATACGAGGGGACTTGCATCAACA